>MVGT01002825.1:0-22094 GCA_002174775.1 Macleaya cordata
ATAATGGTGTCTACCATTAGACGTAGAACTAATAATTTAGTCTAGGATTGAGCTGGACATCTTCACTATAAATAGGGGTTGAATCTCCAGTATTCTATCAACCATTCACCCCTCACCTCAACAAGCTCTTGAGAGTTTTTCAAACTCGAAATTCTTAGTTCTCAAGCTTGTTGAACTTGGTTAAAATCCTTCCCACTTTAAACCAAAACTCTGTATTTGTGTACCGGTGGTATTCCAGTGGTGAAGCTTGAAAGTGTCAAGCAAGTGGTGATACTTGAAGAGTCAAGTATTGGTTCATGGTGCGGGACTTGCGGAGGTCAAGTTGGAGACGCATCATCATCTACTAAGAGGCAAATTCGTGGAGTTCGAATTTGTTGAAGAACTATACACCGTAGCTGTTGGAGCGTAGAGGGAGTCGTAATTCGTGTCCATCGAGTGGTAAATCGGTTTGTAAGTTTTCATTTCTTTTAGTGGATTCTTTTCTGGACTAGGTCCCGGGGTTTTTCCCAGTTTGGGTTTCCTCGTAAACAAAATCTCTTGTACATACCTTTATATTTATTAAGAGATAGAAATATTCGATTCTTGTTTCCGAATATTAAAGAATCGAATAAGTCAATACTCTTGAATAGAGATTTTAGTTTCCATCTTTATCACCAAAATTATTTTTATTTGGTGATTGTGTAATCATTAACCTTAGTCACATTGACATACGGTTATTCCAACAAATAACCGTAAGGATTTTAGACTTTCACAATCCATAATAATTATATATATAGATATTAATTTTATTCTCGATAACCACATACTAATCTAGTAATCAAACATGCTAGTATGGAAGATTGAGTATTAAAACCCTTTTTAAAACAACCTAAAATATTATTCTACTTCACTTGAAAGATAAAAAATGATTTAACCCAAGTATCTGAAGCACCGAAAAACACAGATTATCCACTTTTGATATAATACATTATGAAACTAAGCAGATAATTGATAGAAACTATCCCAAACTACATGTTAGATCATCACATATGTCCGAGGTTTCATCCCTAACAATTATAGGAAGCAAGAATAATTAAAATATTAATAATACTTTTAAGAAGAAAATAAATATCCATACACCATTATTATATCATCCACAAAGCTTCATCCTCAGCCCTAGTTGAGGGTTTAGCCACACATATTTGAACAAACAAAGGAAATAAGTAAACAATATTCCATTAGATTCAAATAGGTGTACTTACAAAAATACCCGAAATTACACCTCGTGCTCCAGTACTCTATCTCCAATACGCCTAATAATACATACCCCCTATCTGATTTTCATGGCACTAGTAGCAGTAGCTCTCCTATTGTTGCTCACGACAGCAAGAGCACCTCTCTCAGTATCCTCTTTTTTTTCTGTACGGCACCTCTCTCCCTTTTAAACTTTAAACCCCCCCCAACTGACCTTCCAAAACCCTACTGGTCTTTCTTTTCTATCCAATTGTAACCGGCCCTTTCAATTCCAAATCCAATATGGAAGATACTAATTAAGATGTTGGACCCACCTAATTTGTTTATCTTTTAGTTTAAAGAAGCAAATAAATATTAAATAGAAAAGTAAGTAACAAATTGGTGAAATTGGAAAGTTGGGCCCATGCAACATAACTTCTCTACGTAGCAAATATAGGAGATTAAATCTTAGATGGCATCATCATGATTGTCATCAGCTTTATTTAATTTTGGACCAGTTGAAATAGCTAGACAAATTTGACCTCTCTTGATTGCCCTTATAACTTCTCTAGGTGCTTTCATCAATTTCGCTCAATTTCGAATGTGAGGGCCCACAAGTTATATTTTTGTGGTCTTCAACTAGGTACTGCACATAAACAAAAATACACTTAATTAATTCTAATTAAATAATACAAGCGACTAACTTATATAAATATATAGGTACTATATATAATATATATGCTTATCAAATACCCCCAAACTTATGTTTTGCTAGTCCTCGAGCAAAACAGAATAAAACTAAACATAAAGAAAATAATAAAATCCTAACTCACTTTCGCAGGAATCGCGATTGCACTTAGTATGGGCAACAAGCCGTTAAACCCCTAGGTTTCCCCTACTGGACGAGTGTTATCTCGTGAGAGTTTGCAGTTAATCTACCCAGAAAATTTTAAATGCTCAAAATAAAACAGGGTCCACAATATATTATTTCAGAAAAATATGCAGTGCATAAGAAACATATGCAATTAACAACATAAATTTTAACAAGCTAATAAAGATGGATTAGAGTTTAGCACACTATCTGAATACTAAAAATCTTTCACAAATACTTGAATCGTCTAAGAGTGTGTGAGTAAATAGCCAACAAGTGTGTAATTTTAGTTATAAGAAAGCCACAACTCTGACTACTTTCCTAATACATTTCTCCTCGATTTCAGCCTTTCGGTTATACCCTTGAAAATAAAATGCTCAAAATTGTTTCATTCTCATATGTGAGTATCAATCAAGCCCAAAACAAAGGACTCACATAGATATATATTAAAGAACGAACTATTTTCAGAGGAATGTTCTCATAGAAAGGAATATCAACCACTACATTGAGGATGGGGATGCTTACTCAACTTCTCAACTGATCAACAATCTAACCTCTACTTTCGTAGTATCCAATAAGTTCTTATAATGGGTAAAATGGGATATATATAGGATAGAAATAGTAGAAGAGTGTAGGGTTCAAAGAAGATGGGAGCCTTGAATCTTTAGGCCAGACACATCTTGGATTGTACATCTTTACTTTTTTCTTCATTTCATTTTTGACTTAAACCATTTTGAATTTCGACTTCTTCTTTTTCTTTTTATGTTTTTTTTGTATTATTTTTTTTGAAGAAAGATTACCATTCCTTACGTATAGAACTTGATCTTGATATAGCTCAGTTGAAGACGTATACTGAATAAACACACACTGTCCTTATTTTCTTTCCTAAATCATCCCTGTACACTTCTCACAAACAATGAATAGGAAATTGTGATTATATAGAGCGGATTCGAATTTCACAAAATCATTATTTCATTGAGAAAATCTGAACATTATTTAGAGCTTTTTGATCTAAAAAATACCACCTAGAAAGGATTCATCTCATATTTTAGAAACAAAAGTTTTGATGCAACCTCCAGTGGAACGAGAGCAGCAGCAGTCAACAGGAGAAGTTCCGGCAGACAACATTCCAATTTAAGAAGTTCCGACGGACATTTCTATTCTGACTCGGTTGTTGCTAGCAGTTCAGAAAATTCAAGGAGATCATGTTGACATGATACAAATTTTTAAACAGCAGAAAGAACAGAGGCATACTGTGGATGATGTTCCTAACCAGAGCGAACAAGATAATGTGCGACTGGATGAAAATCAGAGTGAACATCCAGTAGATCTGACAAATGATGTAGATCATGTTCATCAATTGAAAATTGAATTGGAAAATGTCGTTCGGCAGGGGAAGGATGACTTGACTCAGATTTTAACAAAAGCACATAGTTATCCAAAAGATTATGTCTTAGACTTTATTAAAGACTCAGATCCAATAGATAAAGCAGTTCGCGAGGTTGAGATTCCAAAAAAGATTCAAGTTCTAAAGTTTGTAATGTTTGACGGAACTTTAGATCCGTTTGAGCATATTCATCATTACAAATAGTTAACGGCAATGTGGGAGATGAATGAGGTGCTCTTATGTAAATTCTTCCCTTCAAGCCTTACAAGAGAAGCTTTATTATGGTTCTTAAGGCTTCCTACTAATTCTCTTACAAAATTTGTCGATATTCGTAAAGCATTTGTCATGCAGTACATTTGCAATAAGAAGGAAAAGCCTGATATTGATTCACTATTCAATATACGACAATGGCACGGTGAATCTTTACGAGATTTCATGAAAAGATTCTGATCTGTCGCACAGTCAATCACTGTTGTTGATGAAAGAACAGTCACAATCACTTATGTGGATGTTAGGAAGAGTACTTCGGGAGGATGCTACTACTTTGGACTCAACCTTGTAGCATGGTAAAGAAAGAAGCAGAACTCTCAATCCCTCTCCACTGTCGAGGCAGAATACATCGCCGTAGGTTCGTGCTGCACCCAATTACTTTGGATGAAACGAATACTTAGTGATTATGGTTTTGAACATGCCACTACGATAGTTTACTGTGATAACACTAGTGCTATTGACATTACCAAGAATCCAATACAACACTCAAGAACTAAGCACATAGACATTAGGCATCACTTTATTCGTGACCTTGTCGAAGAAAAGGTAATTCGTCTTAAGCATGTGCCTACTAAAGCAACTTGCGGACATACTCACCAAACCCTTGGGCTCCTTGACCTTTGAAAATCTTAGGAGGGTTATTGGTGTAGTCTCTATGACGTAAGCTCACTGCATTTACTCTCCTACCTTTATTCTTTTTCTTTCTTAGTCTTATGATATAGGTAGTTGAGTGTGTGGTTCCTAGGTTGCATTGCATTCTAGGTGGCTTAGAGGGTTTCTTCATGATATTTTTTTTACATGTTGTATTTTTTTTGCTGTGTTTCTCAAGCTGCATCTCTGGTTTACATACAGTGTGCTATCTTGATTTAGTCTCGACCTGTGTGAGAGCTCTTGTGATCCCTCTGTATGTGTCATGACTATATTAGATGGTCCTTGACCACTCGCCATTGAGACTTTGAACACTTGGATTTGTTGAATATCTTTGATATGTGGATTTTGAGATCACAAGTTTCTTGCTTCACTTTTTTCATTCGAATAATCCTGAACTTGTGGTTGTATCTCTTGTATGGTTGAATATGTATGAGCGGATCCTAGTTTGTATGTTCGTTACGTCTCTCGAACTATGTCGAACCAAACAAGTATAGACGAGCTATCCTAGCACTTGTGCATTATTGGTAATTCTTTTCTGCTATACACCTCAAGAGTGAGTTCTCGTAAAAGATTTTGAACTCAGTGTACTACCTAAAGAGTAAGCTCTCGTAAAAGATTTAGAGCTTGGTGGAGCCGCCTAAAGAGTAAGCTCTCGTAAAATATTTTGAGCTTGGTGGCATGTTAGTTCATAGTGTGACCACATGGGAAGTCTTAATGCCCTGAGAGCAAATCAATAACAAATCAATAATGAACTCTCGGGTAGTCTTGATGAGTCATGATATATGCGCTTGGGCTAGTTGTACTCTAAAATACACCCTCACGGTAAAGCCCTAACATGTTGGCCTTGATCTACTTAACGTGCACTGTGATTCGTCCTCCATACCAGTGTGGTTTGGAATAGTGAAGAGAGAGTATAATCTTAATGTTTATCAACTTCCGAGGATCTTTTCACATTTTGGACATCATCGCATGTACTCTCACTTGTTCCATTGCTCGATGAACTCAGTTACCAACTCAAACCTGTGTTTTTATTGTTTACGTTTGAAAATATTTTTGAAAACTAGTGATTGCAAAGACTCATAACCCCGTGCCTTGGTGCTTATCTAGATGGTTGTGTCTCCCCTGTTGGATCACCTTGGGTAGAGTATGCATGATTGGGATTAGATTAGTCTGAAGTGGACCGTGAAACAGTAAAAAATTAGGGTTTTTTGGTTGAATGAAATTGTGTGACATTCTCGGCTAGGAATGTTAGGATTCATTACGATGGGGTATGACTTCTCCCAAAATTATCTAGCTTGAGGGTAAGTATAACTGATTTTGCAAATGGTAAGGTGCATGAGATACATGATCTTGATAGTGATACCTATAGTTTAACTTGTCTCATTTATTTACTTAAAAAAGATTTATCCTTAACTGATGGTTTGGATATAGAATACTCCTTTTGAATCGGTTCAGTCGCAGGAATAACCAGACCATTGAAAACTAGGATAAGACCAATGAGTTTAGGTAAAATCAGAGACCGATTCCCTTTGTACTGTGAGTGAAGGATCATTTGGCGAATGATGAAATGGGCAAAGTCGAATGGAGAATGATTGATCCTGTGTAACAGGAATTCGCCCATAAGAGAAGTGATATGACTCTTGTTCCCGCCCGTGGGATACAAGTTGTATGTTGTGATAATGGCAAGAAGACGCCAACAAAACAGAACATATTTCAGGGGAAACTTGTTATCCCAAGTCCCAGGATGGACAACACCCGTGAGAGTACGAGAGATTTGAACTCGGGAAGGAACTATTGGTTCCTCACGGTTACTTGGAGGGGGAAACACGAAGGGATCAACTATTGATTTAATCTTGCAAATTGGATAGATCATATCCAGAGTAACGGTAATAATCTTACCCATCACATAGGTTTTGAAGGAACAACTTTCAGAGTCAAGATCATGCATATTGGAATAAAACAAACGAACAAGCCTAGGATAAGCGGTTCCCTCGCCTTCTAGTAGGTTTACACTATGAAGCATATGCATAATCTCATAAATTTCAAGGAAAGCACGACAACCGTACTTTACCTTACGCTCTACAATGAGGGAACGTTTTAAAAAAGTTTTGCTAAAGTCCTTCAAGCAAGTAGGGGAGTAGAATTTCTCTCCTGTTTCCGGACAAATGGTTAGAGACCATTGTCGAGCCATACACTTTCCTTTAGGGTTGGCAGAGGTGGAAGTGGAAGTGGAAGTAGCTGGGTGCTTTCTCTTGTTGCCACCAGCCATAGGGATTCAAAAGGAAATTGATGAACAACAAGAATCACAAGATAATGGCACGGAACGAATCACAACAACCACAAGCACAAGGAAGGAGCAAAGATTTATAGACTAAAACATAACTAAGAGGAAGAGAATAACAAACTAGGGCACAAATCATACCAACTAGGAAGGAAAACGAGATCTAGGGAAAACCCAAGAATTCCACCAACAAAAAGTTGAGAAAAATGAGAAACTTACTCTAGACGAATGTCCACGGAGAGATTTAGAAAGGAACGGAAGAAAACGCCCAAAACAAGGAAGATGATGAAGATCTTGGAGCCCTCCTTGAAGAAAACTTCTCTCTCTCTCTCTCTATCTTATCTCTTCTCAAAAACCTAAGAATACACCAAATAAAAAGAAAATAATCGATACTTGCCTATAAGGGGCCCTCAAGTTGCACAAAAATTGAGGCGGATCGAGGACGCACAACTAGGGGTATCGATACTATCCCTGAGGAGTATCGATACTCCAACTGAAACTGACTCAAGGGACGCCTTGATACTCCTGTTTGGAGTATCGATACTCCAATTTACCCTAATTCCAGAGATGCCTAGTATCGATACTCCCTATAAAGCAGATTCCAGGGATAGGTAGTATCGATACTCCTATTTAGGGTGTCAATACAGGTTAGGATTTTCAAAAATGAACCTGTATTTTCTAGATTTTATCCCAACAGTCTTAGCTGAATTGATACAAATGCAAATTTTTCTTTTAAGGACATGTTTTTTACAAACTGGAAGGTGAATATTCAGTTCGATCTACTGGCCGGACAAACATATATGAAGTTTCGAGAGGAGAAAACAAACGATTTGGTGAGAATGAAGTAAATCAGAGTGATTATTCTGATAAGAGGAGACGTTCTGATGATGAGATCAAAGATTAGAGATAGGTAAGAGAAAATCGAGCTAGAAGATGGAACGATTCAATTAAACGACATGTTCTTCTCAACACTCCAATAGATCGAATCCTCGACAAAATTAAAGACAAAAGCTACATCGAATGGCCAAGAAGGTTAGGAATGTCCAACTCCAATGCAAGAAGTGGAGAGTATTGTGCGTATCATAAAGGACATGGTCATCTAATGGTTAATTGTCGCACGTTGATAAGTTTCATACATAAAATGATTTATGAGGAAAGATTACAGGGGTATGTGCTCGATAAAAAGAAAAGTCCCACAGCCGATGTGGTACATTAGGTAATGCAGGAACGCAGAGGAGTGGTAAACATTATCTTATTTCCACTACCTGGCTCACAAGTTTTCCCATTCGAATTGCCCGATAGAGGAATAAAGCATAGAATCATGCATTTGAACCTGATTTACGGCTCCGAGAAGAGCTTAAAGAGGATAGCCGATTCTTCTTCTTCTATAGTTTTTACTAATGATGATGTAGTTGATCAGGGGATAATGCATTGTGGTCTATTGATAATCACTTTATCCATTAACAATTGGGAGGTGCATAAAATCTTAGTAGATTCTGGAAGTTCTGCTGAGATACTTTTTTAAAATACAACAGAGAAAATGTTAATCAAGAAATAAGACCTTCAGCCTTCTTGATTCCCCTTAGCTGGGTTCAATAGAGCATGTGTCTATCCGGAAGGAGAAGTTGAGTTTCCAGTACTTGTAGGACCAATGTTACTGTAAAATTTCTAGTAGTGAATAATCCTTCTCCTTATAATGTGATCCTAGGAAGGAATTGGATACATATGATGAAAGTGGTACCATCTTCCTTCCACCAGAAAGTAAAATTCCCAACTTCAACTGGCATAGTGGAGACAAAGGGGGATAGGCATGCAACACAGGCCTGCCATAGTACTGCTGTTGAAATTCATCAGGAAAAAATAAAATAGCAATTACAGAAAGATAATAAGGTGCGGCATAGTGACTCGGTACCTGATTTGCCTGCTCTCTTCCAGAAGCTAGAAGACGAAAAAGATGGTTCAGTTTCAGTCACAGTCGAGTTGTTAGATGAGGTGGATTTTAGCTCTGATGCTACAAACAAATCTACTTTTATTGGCAAAAAATTAGATGAAGCTCAGAGAGAAGAATTGCGAACTCTTCTTGTTAAAAATAAAGATCTATTTGCATGGAAAATGACTGATATGCCAGGGATTTCTTCTTCAGTGGCATGTCATAGCTTACACGTTAAGGATGATTAGAAACCAATAAAGTAGAAGCGAAGATGTCTATCACCAAAATATTACGTAGCTGTTAACGAAGAGATAGATAAACGGTTGGCTGCAAACTTTATTCGAGAAGTCCAATATCCTGAATGGATAGCAAACATCGTAGTAGTGGCAAAGAAAAATGGCAAAATAAGGGTATGTGTAGATTTTACAGACCCTAATCGTGCTTGCCCTAAGGATAGTTATCCGCTGCCTAACATTGACAAGATGGTAGAAGCAACGTTCGGGTGTGAGTTGCTATAGTTTATGGACGGGTATTCAGGCTACAATCAAATCCCAATAAATTCAAATGATGAAGAGAAAACTACTTTCATCACCGGTCGAAGATTATGCTATTATCGGGTAATGCCATTTGGCCTTAAGAATGCAGGAGCTACTTATCACCGTTTGGTCAATGGTATGTTTAAGGATATGATTGGTGACACGATGGAAGTGTATGCTGGCGATATGCTAGTCAAGAGTAAGAAAAGAGCGACACATTTTTTAGTGACTTAAAAGTAACATTTGATAGAATATGAGCATTTAATATGAGGATAAATCCTGCCAAGTGTGCTTTTGGGGTACGATCAGGAAAATTTCTGGGGTATCTAGTTACTAGAAGAGGTATGGAAGTTAATCCAGATCAAATTCAGGCTTTACTTGATATGCCTGCTCCAAGGAACAAGAAGGATATTCAGATATTAACAGGAAGTTTAGCAGCTTTGGGCCGATTTATATCCAGATCATCTGACAGATGTCAACCATTTTTTCATCTACTCCGAAAGCAGGTTCATTTTGAATGAACCGATACGAGTCAAGTGTTTTAGATCAGATTAAAACTTATTTGGGAAAAGCTCTGATACTTTTAAGCCCTGAAGAAGGAGGGATTTTAGGGTTGTATATCTCTGCAACAGATCATTCCATTGGTGCTGCTTTGGTTTGAGAAGAGAACAGAGTTGAGAAATTGATCTATTTCATTAGAAAATCTTTAAATCCATCTGAGGTAAAGTACTCATTAATTGAATGACTTATCGTTGTAGTTATTTTCGCTTCCCAGAAGTTAAGGCCTTACTTTGAGGCACACGTAATAAAGGTAATTACAGAATTTCCTTTAAAGGTTTTATCTAGAAACCAGAAGATGGGAAGAATGGCTAAGTTGGCAGTCCAGCTTGCTCAGTTTGATATCTAGTTTCAGCCTCGGACAACAGTTAAAGGTCAAGTACTTGCTAAATTTCTGGCTGATTTCCTTATCACAAGTTTGAAGCAAGAAAACTCTGAAAATCTAAACATTAGTTTAGATGATCAACATACTTTCGGACATGACATGAATGATTCTTCTTAGAAAGCTCAGCAAGGATAGCGATTTTTTATTGATGGATCGATAAATGATCGTGGAGCTGGTATTGGCATAATTGTTGTTACGCCAAAAAACGACAGATTGAAGTATTCAATGCGACCTCTATTTGATGTCACTAGGTATGAAGCTGAGTGTAACGACTCGACCCTTGAGCCCATGACCCATGCCTGGTCCACTAGACTCAAAGTCTAGTCCGTTAGGAAGGGACAAGATTTTAAGTCATACAATCACCTTTCTACTTCACAAAAATAACTTTTCCAAATCCGTGGTTTTCAAGATCTAAAACACAATAGAAAAATAATTCTGAGTCCAGTCCAAGTTGAAATAATTTTTTTTTATACAATAAGAATTAAATGTCCAATACTAGTTCATCAACACTCAATCTATAAAACATAAATTCTTGCTTACAATTTAATTCAGTAAACAAATGATTTCTATGAGAGAGAGAGAGTTCATCATGATCAACCTCAAATAATCCACAACTCTCTCTCCATTATAGTTTCTCACATTTGAAAATATGTCTTTTAAAAACAAAAGTTTTTCCCAAGATTGATTCTATTTTTTATCTTTTATAAAACTCCCTAGGAGAAAAATTTATTCAAAACGAGAGTAAAAGCATAAAATAAGGGGGACATCAATAGCCTAATCTCCATTAACACAAAATAGAATAAATCCAAAATGAAAGTCTCATTACTTGAATCTATAGTAAGGTAAATCTAGGAGATCACGACCAACTGAAGCACGTAAAAAATCCGGCATTGTTGGCCACCAAAAGAAACCCTGAGAAGCAGCACCCCTCTTTGATAGTAAATATGCACATTGATTTCCTTCCCGAAAAATATATAAATGACGGAGTTAAATCGAAGGTAGTCTATCAATACATGCGTCCCATCTATTCTTGAGACGCCAAGGCACTTTAAACTTACCCTCTAAAGCCATTATCACCAAAATAGAATCGCATTCCAACCAAACTTGATTCCAACCATAGTTTAGGGTGACCTCAAGCGCACAAGCGGCTGCGTGAAACTCAGCATAAATAGAAGTTTTGATGCTAAGGCTAATAGCAAAGCCACCCATCATTCGACCATGATGATCACGAAAAATTCCTCCCCTGCCTGCGTTACCCGGGTTTCCAAAGGAATAACCATCAGTATTAACTTTGATCCATCCAGTTAAGAGAGGGTGCCAACTGACTTGATCTATACGAGGAGTCTTGCGAGGTCTAGTAGCGATTCCAAAGTATCTAAGAGTCGATAGGTCCACAACAGAATTACTCATATGACCATATGAAAGCTTACCTAATCCTAAAGTCAACCTTGTAATGAATCTAACAGTTTGATTAAGAGGCACCCAATCATCCTCAAACCTAACTTTGTTACGACACCACCAAATGGCCCGAAAAGCATTAATAATTGCTGCCCAGTAAAGGTTTCTAATCTGAGAACAGTAAGACAACCTAGAATGGGCTGATAATAGAGCATCCAGGTTACTATGATCAATACTTATATTGAAAACATAACCAATCTAGTTCCACCCCGCTGATGCATACTCAAATTTAAAGAAGAGGTGCTTAGTCGATTCAAATGCGCAGGGAGATTTGCAGAGAGAGCAACATGACAAAAGCATTTAAATTTTTTGGTTCATCACAAAAGCATTTAAATTTTTTATTTATGTTCTAGAACAAAAGTACTCTCATATTATGGAGAAACATTTAATGAAAAACTATGTCGCATATCCTTTGTAGGATAAGGTCTCTTTCTCAAGAAGAAATAATACTATCATCAAATCATCATCTAATAAAAAACACTTATGAAATAATCCTTAACCAAATATTCATAGAAATCAAATCATGTGAGTATGAAATTCACCCATCCCCTGCATAAGTAGTGGTATTAATAGTAGTGTTCTCTGAAGTAGAATAACCTACTCCATAATTCGAAACCAACTAAAATCCTCGCGAATCTACGATCTGCCCGATGTCCCAACTCTTGGCTCTGTGGAGAGTAGGAGGAAAACAAATGAGTTTGGACTCAGTAGGAAGAAATATTTAAAATAAAATACATGTCTATACTTACTCCACAACCCATTGGATTCCCAATGAAAGGATCCAACTGACTCACTTGCCTACAACACATGCACCACGGATAATAATTAGTTTTACCTGTTACTTCCTGAGCCTAAAATGGCCTGGCAACACTCGTGGATATCCCATAAGACAACTCCAAGTCACATTAAGATGCATTCATGATCGTCTCCAACATTTATGTCCCGTACGCCTCAATCTATAATTTTGTCACACATTTTCACTTATGTGACAGCATAAATTATAACTTCAAATCATTGGGGAAAAATATGAAATTTACACCAAACCTTATATACATGCATTCCATATCTCCACTATCAACTCACATTAGCTTAGATGGCATTTAATGCTCCAACGATTATCTGCCACGCTTTTTAAACTTTGTGAGCAACATTTCATGGTTCATATCATCATAAAATGTGACCAAAACATTCCCAAAATATATATACATAATCCACAACACAACATGATCATCATTACATTATATCTTGCATAAATCATCACTAAATCATGTTGGAACAGCATATGCAACGCTTATTGATAAGCTTACAGCAACACAATTCAATAAGTATAAGCATTCAGCAACAGTTTATAACCAGAAAACCATGGTCTTTTTGATAGCTTATTCTCTTTACGATTTTTAAATCTTACGGCTGTTACGGGTGCCACCCACGATCGTGAGATCGTCTTCCGCAGGGAACCCATCATGGGGTATCGCCATAAGGACGCCTAAAAGGCAGGAATCATATAGATTCAATATTTTTCTTGTTTTCTTATTATATGTTTTTCTTATTTCACAAGTGATCATGCACTCAACATGTATTTTCTACACAAACATGTAATACACATCTGTTCCCGAATAATTCACGTCACATAGACTTACTAATTCCATAAGGACTGATTGACTTCCCTTAGGAAGTCGATACACACAATAGGAACACAAGGTGTTCCAACCACAGACGCTTAATACATTAGGTTAAATCAGCATGATGCTCGGATCATTGTAGTCATGCCACATGTACGTTACATCATTTTCCACCAATTAAACTCTTTCAATCAGTACTTGCACTTTCGTTCTTACTACGTCATAAATATATGTTCACCATCAATATGTTGATTAAATCCGCCATGTCGCTCTGAGTGCCAATGTAGCAAGAAGCAACAACTAGGGTTTTACTAATACCAAGCCTAATTTTGTAACTATATACACATAGTTCAGTTATACAAAATCATACTTACGAAATCCAAAACCATTGAAACACATTTGGTCAAACACATATACTTACGAAATCATACTTCGAAAAACAAAAGGTTAGAAACGAAGAAAACTCAAAACACACAAGCCCAATCAATCCAAAACTTGCGCTCTGATACCAACTGTAACGACCCAACCCTTGAGCCCATGACTCATGCCTGGTCCACTAGACTAAAAGCCCAGTCTGTTAGGAAAAAAATAAATTTTAAGTCATACAATCACCTTTCTACTTCACAAAAATAACTTTTCCAAATCCGTGGTTTTCAAGATCCAAAACACAATAGAAAAAGAATTCTAAGTCCAGTCCAAGTTGAAATTTTTTTATACAATAAGAATTGTTCAATACTACTTCATCAATACTGAATCTATAAAACATAAATTCCTGCTTACAATTTAATTCAGTGAACAAATGATTTCTATGAGAAAGAGAGTTCATCAAGATCAACCTCCAATAATCCACAACTCTTTCTCCATTATAGTTTCTCATATTTGAAAATATTTCTTTTAAAAACAGAAGTTTTTCCCAAGATTCATTCTTGGTTCATCATACTATGGAGAAATATTTAATGAAAAACTATGTCTGCATATCCTTTGTAGGATAAGGTCTCTTTCTCAAGAGAAAAGAATACTACCATCAAATCATCATCGAATAAAAAATACTCATAAAATAATCCTTAACCAAATATTAATAGAAATCTAATCAGGCGAACATAAAATTCAAATGTCCCATCCACTGCATAAGTAGTGGTATTTATAGTAGTGTTCTCTCGAAGTATAATAACCTACTCCATAATTCGAAACCAAGTAAAATCCTCGCGAATCTATGATCTGCCCGATGTCCCAACTCTTGAATCTGTAGAGAGTAGGAGAAAAACAAATCAGTTTAAACTCAGTAGGAAGAACAATTTAAAACAAATACATGGCTATACTTACTCCACAGCCTATTAGATTTCTAATAAAAGGATCCAACCGACTCACCTTGCCTACAACACATGCAACACGGATAATAATTAGCTTTAACCGTTACTTCTCGAGCCTAAAATGGCCTAGAAACACTCGTGGATACCCATAAGACAACTCCAAGTTACATCCATATGCATTAATGATCGTCTCCGACATTTATGTCCCGTACACCTCAATCTACAATTCTGTCATGCTTTTTCACTTATGTGATAGCATCAATTATAACTTTAAATCATTCGGGAAAAACATGAAATTTACACCAAACCTCATATACATGCATTTCATATCTCCACTATCAACACACATTAGTGAGAGGGAGGGTAGGTAGAGATCGAACTTGGCAGCCCCCTTCTCTCTCTCTCCAATCGATATCTGTCATCTCATCCCCACTTTCCTATCCAAAAATCCATCTATCTATGGTATTTTCCAACAATTCAAAATGTTATGCCAGTATGTGTTGCATGTTCATAACATCTCGATGTTCAAGGTCATCTAGAGCTTGACACATGTTCATCAAAAATGAATCCTAAGGTTGGTGTTTTTCACCATGAGTTTAATTCCAACTTGGTGAGCAAATATTTCTAAATTTGGTGTCATCTATGCATAATAGGTATGTTTTTGAGAATTTAATGGTCTAATTAATATTCAATTGGATCTTCCGATTGAGTAGACCAACCTAGATATATATATAGTCAATCTTGGATTATCTACTCAATCTAGAAACAACAAGTAGATCTAATGGTTAACATACTACTATAAACTTGGTAGTTATCCTTTGATTTTCTGGTCATATGTTTTAATTTGGAGAGGATATTTTCATTAGCTGTTTCCTTTCAAACCTTCTATTATTATGAATATCTTCTCAATCAATCTGTACTAACCATATAGACCTATGCATGTCACCATTATTCCTTTTTTTTAAAATAATTATTTAGGCAACAATAATAAGTGATAGGAGAGAGATAATCGATTCTCTCTCTCTCTCCCCAACGCCGGACCCCTATGGTGTTAGTAACTTGCATGCAATATAATTTATGTGATCCGTACAATATTGTTTCCAATCATTTAAGTACTCACATGATATATATATATATATATGCATGTATGTATATACCTATCATGCCAATCATATTTTCACATGTAATACCCTGAATTTTTGAGTTCAAATTCGCCTTGGGTCTAACCCGAGAACTAGTATTACGAATTTATCTTAAATTGAATTATCTTTTGTGTAGTTATCTTTTGTAATAAGATCTATATATATATATATTTATGTATGGGTTAGATGGCTAACCCAATAATTCAGGTAATGGACTTGGCAATTAAAACTATAGGTTAAATGTGCTAAGCCCATCTTTACTTGTTTTGGGTTAAGACAACTCAACATTTTATAGGTTATTATTTATATTTTCGTATATATGCTCATCAATATACTTTAAATTCATTTTTGGACATCTTATGTTCCAAATTGGCCTTGGTCTATTTCTGGTGAAGTTGTAGCTCTTTGAATCTAGTTTTCAGAATGGTATGGTGGGTGATATTCGAACTTATGGTCTAGGAGTTATGGTCATTATAGTATAATATGTACATATGGATAATTTATTAAGGAATAATATTTATTCACTCAAAACTTTTGATTTAATCCACAAGATCATTTTGATTGGTACAAATCTTCAAATCATTAAACTAGGGACATAAGTCACATCAAAGTTTTGGTACACAAAAGTTTATCTAGTATTTACTATTTTTATTAAATATTTAACTAAGAATAATAATAATAAAGATTTTTTCTAACATCCACCTCCATAACCACTAGATAGTGGTAGATTTACTACAATCACTACCACCACTAAGTATGATGGTTAGTCTACCACCACTAAGTGGTGGCTAGTCCACCATTGTAGTGGCTAATCCATCACCATTAATTTTATGATTCCATTTTCACCTATATAAAGAGGTAGTTTGTAAAGACAATGAGGAAGAGGGAGATAAGAAAGAAGAGAGAAATAGGAAGAGAGGTTTTCAATTAGAAATAAGTATTTTCAACATCAAAAAGAGAGTTTTATACTAGATTTGGAAGCAAATCAAAGGAGGAGCTACTAATTCTCCTTGGAATAACTCTAAGGAGGAAGAAAAGAGAGAAGAAGAAATTAGTCATTGCTCAAGATTGGACCGTTGGATGGTCCTAAAAATTGAGTATAATATAGATGAGATAATAAATTATACTTGGTTAAAATATTAACTTATTTGGAGAAGTCTAAGTACTCCAATCACAATAAAAATCGTCATTTTTGTTAGAGGAATAAAAGTAGCGAGTTCAAAATTAGAAATTTATTACTCTCAAACCTACCGTTGGATCTGTCTAATATTTTTACACAAGTGTTGTGGGATATATTAAATACTATTATAAAATTATCAGGTCAATTGGTTGAAGGAAAGACCTTGATCCATTATGAAAACCCTGCTGGAGTTGCTACTCTAAATTGTAAGTAGTTGGTTAATTGAAGGGTATGGACCAAAGATCTACTGTTGGATTGGTAAATATTTCATATATTTATTTGTTAATATATACATATATATATCATAGAAAAAGGTAAAAGGTTACCAGTACTATTTTTAGATTTATGATTCGCCTTGGTTAAATTCTATCTCGTTTAGACAAGTCCTTACATGAGTAGAATTTTTGGTATATGTTTGATAATCTGGTTACTTCTCTTGGATCGTAGATCTGATTGGGGATCCGCTTGATGTATCGAAAACTAGACAAATATATCTTGTTTATGTTAAAATTTGATAATTTTTTAAGTTTATTTATTATAGTTTTAATTTATCCAATATTGGTGAACTGTAATAGAGACCTAGCTGAAAGTATTTTGTTTAAAGTTATGAACTACGTAATGCTTGATCCCTAAGGGTACGTAGGCAGCCGTAATGACGGATCAGCATAAAATATTCTCAAACTATAAACATTGGACCATTAATGAGCTAAAGATATATTATTTATTTTTCCTATAAATGGTACAATACTAACTTGGGCGTCGGAGTGTTTTCTTTTGTTTTACAGGTACCCTCCACTATTGCCTTAAGAAAAATGGGTAGGAGTCCACAAATGTATAATTATTAGATTACAAGATGCATTTCAAGGATATTTACGTGAATTAGAATATTGTGGTTAAATATCTGGTATTGAACCATGAAGTAAATTATTTTTTATGCATAACGTTTTAACCATCATAGTAAAGTTAAACTTTTGTGCATGTCTTACTTAATTCATTATGATATGTTCTACATTTACGTACACTTATAAAGAAAGATATATATATATGTAGACTGGTTTTCCTTTATGATGAGTTAACACACGAATTTTGAATCTTGAATTCAGGATTTACCCGTGATTCAGAATTTGGGGTGTTACAATAAGCGTCATATTCTGCTATGTTGTTCGTGCAATGAAACCCTAATCTAATAGCAATATGAATTCAGACACCTTCAGGAGATACTAAAATTGCCACTACTCTTCTGCCTATCTTATTGTTGGCTCCGTCGAAGTACATCTTCCAAGGTACGTCTTCTTCTACCTCTTCTAGTTCTGCAGAAAGGATGTATTCATTAGGGAATTCTGTTATCAATGTTCTTTTATCTGGGAGCAGATGGGCTGCAAGATGGTCAGCTGTTTTCTGCCCTTTTACGGACTTTTGTGTAACATAAGTTATGTCCAAACTCTGATAAAAGTAGCTTCCACCTAGCTGATATCCCAGATAACGTTGGCTTCTTAAATAGATATTTGACGGGATCCATTCGTGAGAGCAACTGAATTGAATATGACAGCATATAATGTTTGAGCCTTTTTGCGGCCCATACTAATGCAAAGCAAGTCTTTTCTAAAGGTGTATATCTTATTTCATTATAAGGTCTTGCTAATGTAGTAAATGGCTCTTTCTTTACCACTGTCTTCATGATATTTCCCTAGAGTTGTTCCCACTGATGTGTCAATCATAGAGATATATAAGATCAAGGGCTTCCCTAGAATAGGTGGGACGAGTACCGGAGGGCTCAGCAAATACTCCTTGATTCTATTAAATACTTTATGACAATCTTCATTCCATATCTTAGGAACATCTTTTCTTAGCAATTTGAAAATGGACTCAAAAATAGGCGTGAGCTGAGCTATGAATCTACTGAAATCCTGAATCCTTCCTATAAACCCTCGAATCTCTTTTTCATTGCGAGGCGGAGGCATATCCATAATGGCTTTCACTTTGATTGGGTCTACCTCAATCCCTCTGTGATTGGCGATGAATCCCAATAGCTTCCCTGATTTTGCCCCTAATACACATTTGCTGGGGTTAAGCCTTAGCTTGAATTTTCTCAAATGCTTAAAGAGCTTGGTTAAGTCCCTGATGTGATTCTCTCTTCTTTCTAATTTCGCAATCATATCATCCACATAAACCTCTAACTCTTTATAGATCATATCGTGGAAGAGAGTGGTCATGGCCCTTTGATAAGTAGCTCCAGCATTCTTAAGTCCGAATGGCATGACTCTGTAATAATATACTCCTCAAGGTGTAATGAATGACATCTTCGCTATGTCCTCCTCCGCCATCCTAATCTGATTATATCTGAAGAACCTATCCATGAAAGACAACAAGCCGTGTCCCGTGGCATTACTGACTAACATATTAATATGGGGTAATGGGAAGTCATCTTTCGGACTCGCCTTGTTGAGGTTTCGATAATCGATGCACATTCCATGCTTCTTGGGCACTAGCACTATGTTTGCCAACCAATCAGTATACGTAACTGGGACTAGAAAATTTGCATCTAGCTGCTTGGTGATTTCTTCTTTTATTTTCACTGTCTATTCCGGTATCAATCTTCTGAGCTTCTGCTTGACTGGTTTGGCATCAGGATAGGTAGGTAGCCTGTGGACCACCATTTCAGTGTCCGAGCTCGACATGTCCTCATATGACCAGGTGAAGAAATCTATGCATCCTCTTATGCAGTCACAAATAAGTTATCTTCCTACATCGCAACATTCTTCTCCATATGTCCCACCACAGCTGGAGAAACCATCTTTAGAGGATACCCTCCAACAGTTTATGCAAATGATCAGCCAAGGAATCTCTGACCTAAAAACTCAAATGGGTCAGTTAGCAACTTTTTAGCAGAAGAATGTTGTTATGATTAGGATAGAGAGATTATTCCACCCCATGACCTGAATTTACAAAATGGTGTTTCTAGTCCTACCCTTAATCATTTTGATGATATTTCGCCTATTTTAGATGAGGTGTGGACTAGAGACACTATCGTTATAGATGGTGCGATATATCCCTGTTATTATGATGATGAGGACATGATGTTAGAGGAACGTGTTTATCTTGATAACACAATTTTTGAGTCTCATGACTTAAAGATAGTGGATCCCACCATTGAGACCTCTTCTGGTCATGTCTATTTTGATGTCCTTTTAGATCACACTCAAGATTTAGAGGAAGATGAAGATGAAGTGGAGTTTGCTCATATATTCAATAAGAATGATGGTACACAACTAGTTGAATTAGGGAAAGCCATTGAATTTTTCAAAGACACTAATGATCCTATAATGTAAGAAATTTTAAAAAATGTGTCTAATTCCCTGCCCAAGTCACAATCAGATGATTTTTTATCCGTCTTAGTGGTTGTCCCAATTGACATTGTAAATCCACTAGTTCAGAGGATTCCTAGCTTAGGGTTGGAATTGTGTGCTTCAAAAATACTTTTGGACTATTTTTCCCTCGTGTATTTGTTGTTGAGGAACCACCCTTAGATTTCATTCATAACTCTTTACCTTTTACTTTTCATGATCCATTTTATCCAACTTTCATCCCTACTGTACTTCTAGGCTTAGTCGTTTGTGCTAATCAAGTCTCACTTTTAGTACCACTAAGTTTGGGGGTAGCTTTTTCATTTTGACAGTCTCACTTACATTGTCCTATTATCATATAGGTGTGGAACTGTTATTATTTGTAGATATTGTTCTGTGGGTAGATCCCCAAATTTTTTGATTATTACTTTATGGAGAATTTTCATATATAGTTCAGTAGGTAGTAATTTCTGGAGTCTTTTTATTTTTATTTTCTTTATCTGGCTTAAGACATTAAACTTAGCGCTTGCTGGCCGGGAGGTAACCCATACTATTTTTGGGCACTGATTCTCTTCATGGTAATCTCTTTCCTTATACCTATTTTATTGCAGCATATCTCTTGTGTTCATGCTATTTATAGATTCATATTTAGGAACATTGAGGACAATGTTTGATTTAAGTTTGGGGGTAAGGAGAAAATTAAACTTTTGTGTTTTGTGTCCATGGATCTCAAAATTGAATAGGGTTCATGTTGATGACGTGAATAGTAGCAACAACTTTAAGCCGTTGCTATTTTTAACTTTGCAACGGCTAGTACCCGTTGCAAACCAGTTAATTGCAACGGCTGGAGACCGTGGCTAAATCGCTTACCAAAGGATTAAAAGGGGTCTTTGGTGTCGAAAAATGTCCATTGCTAACATAATTAACCACGGCTTTGAGCCGTTGCTAAAATTTAACAACGCCACATTTTAGCACGGCTTACAGCCGTTGCTAATGGCCTTAGCAATGGCTTTGAGCCGTTGCTGTTTGGCATTTTTGGTGTAGTGAGTGAAATAATTCTGAGCATTTTATTTTTGAGGCTATAATCGTGAGGCTGAAGTCGAGGCGAAATTTATTAGGAAGGTGATCGAGGTTGGGGCTTTTTCAGAACTAAAATTGCACTTTTCACTACAAGAAAAGTAGGTTTTAGCGGCCATAATTTTACTGGCGGCCAGTGAATTAGAGGATATAGACAACCTTTACCGGCAGTTCCAAAAATTTGCTGCTAATTGATTTGTTTTATCGGCGGCCAAAATTTAGCTTCGCTAATTAAACTTTTTTACCAGCGGCCATCAAAAATTCGTCGCTAAATGTGACTTTTTACTGGCGGCCAAAGAATTTCCGTCGCTATAGATGTGAATTTTTTGCGAGAATATTTCGCGTTAAATTATTACCAATAAATCATGAACATGCGCCGGTAAATGTCCACATATAACGGCTAGTATTTCTGGCTTCCACTAAAGGTACCTACACCGGACATTTATCAGACCGCCGCTAAATTTCTACATCTTCTACCAGTGGCTTCTTGACCCCCGCTAAATCTACAAATTGCCGAAGATTGTTTGTTGAACCGCCACTAAAGGGTGTATTAGCGGCGGTTTCTTTGGCCCGAGTTAAATGTTTTATACATTTACCGGCCATTCTAGCTGACCCTTGCTAATTCGACAAAATTTATAACCATACCCTTGAAAGGTCCATGTTTTATGTTTGTCGAATTTCGTGTCAAAGGTAAACTCAAGATGGTCAATGTAACTTGAGTTAGAGTCTAGTGAGTCTCGGTTCACTTCGGTTGAAAGAAAAGAAATCTACAGAGGCTTCGAAGAACTCAACTCACCACCGGAAGACATCCTAGGATGGTAAGTGACTTAGAACACTAAGTACCATAGGTGGTTAGATTGCTAAGAGTGTTTCCCACACT
>MVGT01002825.1:23874-75250 GCA_002174775.1 Macleaya cordata
CCGGAATCCAGCACCTCCCAGCGCACTCACACTCTCCACCTCCGAAGAAGAGAGAGAATGAACACGTGGGAAACACAAAATAGGATTCACCCACGCGGTGGTGTATGAATGTGATAAGGGTATGGAGTCGCCACCTGATTTATGGGAATCAGGACCCAAGTTTTGGAAAATCACCCTAAAACTAGTTTTCCAAGAAAAACCATGGCGATAGTCCNCAACATTATTTTTATTTGGTGATTGTGTAATCCTTAACCTTAGTCACATTGACATACGGTTATTCCAACTAATAACCGTAAGGATTTTAGACTTTCAACCCTTGTACAGTGCCTAGCCATTCCCTGTTTTCAATACCAACATATATTTGCCATGCCATAAACTGCATGTATCTTGCCCTTGTAACGTACTGTTTTGAGTGCCATGTCTTGTGTCGTGATCAATGTCATGTCATTGGACCGTGTGAAGTGTCATAACTAGTGCCAACATTCACAATGCCATTACCAAGGTTGTGCCCTGGTATCGTTCTAAAGGTCACGACATCACCAACACCCAATGCCCGCATTCACCGTGCTATGATCAGTGTCATGCCCATGTACCGTGCGAAGTATCATGCCTAGTGCCAACATTCATTGTGTCATGACCAAGGATGCATGCATGTGCTCTAGTACCGGGCTAAGTGTTGTGGCCTCGTGTTATTACCAGTTTCATTTTATTTAGACATGATTTTGACGTGGTCCCTATATGGGCCGCATATGGAGATGATTCAAAGGCTGGTTTAATTTATGGTATTAAGAGATGTACTTACTATTTGATCATCTTAATTTATTGAAAAATCACATTGCTCTAAATATTCTAACCCCAAGAAAAGTTGTGTGATTTATAAATTGTCTATTATTATTATTAATTTTAAACTAATATTTGAAAGGGTTAGAAGTTTTAATAACATTATAATTTTATATAATGATGATCATCTCTATGGAGATGATTCGACTGTGTGAGGGTGATCTCATATTTGATCATATAGCGCGTTTTAAAATTTTTAACATAATTTTTAATAGGATCAAATATGTACATCCTCACAAAATTCAACCATCAGATCATTTTCATATAGGACCTCCACGAAGTGTATTAATAATGTGAAGGGATTAAAAGTTCTAGCAAGTTAATTATTTAACAGATTACACCCAACATTATTTATTTGTGAAAGACCTAACTATTTTTTGTGGTAATATCCGCACTCAAAATAAATAAGATGACACCTAACTAAAGCACCCATATATTTTGGGTGGTAATTAACGCACCCAAATTAAAGCACACAAAAAATAGCACGTGAAAACCCGCCCTCTTCTAAAACAGAAAAAAAAATTGAGGGAAAGAACTGAACGAAAATTAGTCTCCCTTTTTCTCTCTCACTCTCTCTTTTTCTCCCCTCCACGGCTCCAACCCCAGTCTCCCTCTATCTTTCTCTGTCACTCTCTCTTTTTCTCAGCGGAGAACGGTCGTCAAAAGAGAACGGTTGTCCACATCCCCAACATCACCGGTAACCCTAAACCTCCCCTCTTCTCTATATTATTTTTCTTGTTCTATTCGGTTCTCTATTTGAAGCTGAAGCTGCTGCTGTGTAACGCCCCAAATTCAGATCCTCAGGTTGGCCGCCCCTGAAACCCGAACTTAGGGATATTCCAAGATACCACAAACACATCTATCGTACATGCCAGTACCAAGCAACAACGAATAAATATGGAACTCACAAGTCAACACAAATCAAATAATATTAAAACTATCATTACTTATATAATAATAAAAGTGTAGAGTTTGAAAGGATAAAATAAAATCTAAAGTGAAAGGGTCTTCGACACGCAGGTCGGTATCCATAATAAAAGACATGAAACTAAATAATTACTAACTACCTAAAATAAAGTAGTAAAATAACTCAAGCCCTCCAGAACTCCTCTACAAATCAGGTCGGTTGTTCTTCTTACTCTTTGTGTCCTGTAAAAATGGTAGCTGGGTCAAAATCCAACAATAACAGATTTACATACACCTATAATCCTGGTAGTCAAACCCAATCAAAATAATTTTAACAGAAGAACGTAACATTTCCAACAACAAAATAACTCCAAAAGTTGTAAACCCCTCTATAATCAGTTATGTAACTTATGCTCTCATAGCTCGTTAGGTTATCTATCTAAACATTTTAGGTTAACCCCTTAGTTAAACCCTATCAACATGTGGTCCACACGCTATCCCAATCGTGCACCGGGTACGCTTGTGTTAACATCAACCCTTATCGCTCAATATATGGGTAACTATCCTCGGCTAGGTTCATCATCGTTTCTTATCCGACCCCTCGGTCATCGCACAATTACACATAGAGAGGGTCGAGCCAACCACTTACACAATTCATCACATCATCATCACAATTTGATACCAACGAAATCAACGAGTATCATAAAGTTGGACCATCTTCTAGTCAAGGCTTCTATTCTTCTTTCATTTACATTCGTTTAACTATTTAGACTATATTCACACATTATAATCACAACACACCACGCCAATAGTTTCTATAAACCTAAGGCCAACCAAGTAGTATTAACAAACTATTGAAGTAAGCGACCAATAAACTAACTCCAACACATATATAGCCTATTTCAGCGATAATTCATTAATTAAAATATGATTCCAGCACATACACCTTAGTTTAGACATGGTCGTAGCATTGTTACATTATTTAAATATGGTTTCAACATGCATAATAAATATATGACTGGTGTAAACTTAATTCCAATAAGTATATGTGTATATAACTGATGTTAACTTAGTTTAAATATGAATAAGAATGCTAGAATACATGTACACTTAATATCGGTAAGCATGCAAACCCTAGATCAGTTGTGCATATGTTTTCAGGATGCATATTAGACATGGGTCTGTTGTAATCCTAATTTCAGCAAGTAAATAAACTATATAATTGTTGTATCAGCATGTACTTCCATTCTATTACTGATAAAACTTGATTACAGCATGCATATAAACCAAATATCTGAAGTAAGATTGATTACAGCATATATATTAACCCTAGGACTGATCTAAACATGAATCAACATGAATAAACACCATGTAACTGCTGTATAACTCGATTATGGCAAGTATATTGGGTAGACAGCTGATGNACTCACTTTTTGCTCTCTTTGATGAGAGACCACAAACACACTTTCATGATAATAAAGTATGCACCATCATATTATGGCAAAACACACATCATGGAGATCTCTTTCTCAAAGATATGGAGCTAAATAATATATTCATGCATCAACAAAAAGAGAGCAAAAATAGCTTCAACCTTTAAATCTAAGATGAATTTAGGCGATCCAAACCGTTCATAATATGCATTAGACCATAATTGAGCTAAATGACATGAAGATCAAGATAGATAACATGGAATCAACATAAATCAAAGCCTTGTTAGCTCTCTTTTTATGTGACAACCAAACAAGGGCATGGAGAAAAATTCATCCACATGATATCATTAATAATGATATGCTCACAACATATTATGTATATGAAAATATGATAATANACATGATTTTAGCACACAAAACAACACTAGATCAGATTTAACATCAGTTTTATCATGCCTTTGGATAGTTATAAAACTACTACTCCATTGGGAGAGGCTACAAGGTTGTAGGGATAGAAATACACCTGCCTGAAAACAGAAGAAAACCCTGGAAAACCCCGTCGAATCCTCCCTTTTCTTGCTTCTACTGTTGCTGCCACTTCTTCTCTCTCTTTCTCTATCAATTTCTCTCTTATTATACCAGCCCATTCTTTTATTTTCTCCCTACTTATGTCGATGGCCACTTTCTAATTCTAAGTTGATAAAAAAACCCCCCCTAAGTTCCCAAATCGTACCAGATTTCCTAATGGGTTTGGGTTCCTTGTATAACTAGGTTTCTAGCTTATTTAATAAGGTTACTAAATATTAGTTACTAAAGTATCTAAAGTAAGTGGGACCCCACAATAACCCACGACCAAGGGTTTGCTAAGAATAGGTTTCTATAGGTTTAGTTGCACCCTTGGGCCCACACTCAAATTCTAAACACACCCAACTAAAGTACACCCAAGCTAAAGTACACCCAAGCTTACATATAAGAAAATATGGGGTATTACATGCTGCTTCACAATGAGCATTACACCAATGAGCTTCACAAAATAATAGGAACTGATATATTTTTTCTCTTCACAGTAACTAGGGTATTGTTCGATTCATGTGTGAAAGAAAGATTAAATTAATTTGATTCTTCAGATTAGGGTATTTTCATCCTTAAATTTATTTTCATCTATTTACACTAATTTTTTATGTTACTTGACGAATTTTATGTTATAATTTGCACTGTTACACATTTTCTTTAGAGCTTTGTGTAAGAACTTCTTCTTTGGTAAATTATTAGGGTTTTTTGTGTTTAAACTACTCTTGTTTCATCTTGTCACATTGAAAAATTATTAGGGGGGTGTTGAAAGTGTTTGTAATCTGTTGTTGAATGTAATTGATGATACCCACATTTTATTTTTTGGAGAAATGTCACAACTGTTTGTTGCTTCATAACTGTTTTTTGAAATGTCACAACTAAATTGTGTTATGTTTTCTTATTTATTGAGGAACATTAGTGATTCCCAACTTAGGTTTTCTAATTTGATGAACAACTCTATGAATTTGGAACCCATAATTTTAACATATTATGCAGTTCTTCAGTTTTCAAAAACACTGCACTGTTTTTATCTTCTTATACGGTTATACTTAAAAAACGTAGAAGAAAATTCTTCTATTATTTCACTTGTAGTTGAGATTATTGAACTGAAACTTTTCCATTTGGCTAGGATATGAAGTTGTCCACAAGATACATGAACACGTTCATGATGTAGTAAATGATTGTTTTGAGTTCTCAAACCTCACTTTCATTAGGGTTGTTCTTGTTTCCTTCTTTGTGGTTTGTTATATATTGGCGTTGCCTGTCTCTTCCTCTAGTACTGTTTGTGATGAATTGCTTGTAGCTGATTTCCTTGATTGAATTATTAGGGTTTTAGAGATTCAAACTCTTAAGTATTAGTTGATGTGTTAAGATCTCTCTCTTTCTCCCTTGAGAGATATTCAACAATGGATTTACTTGAATGAAAGTGGCCTCTCATTTGATAGCAAGAGACGAGAGTAGATTTGGGTTTGATCACATAATTCTCACTTAGAGAACTCTTTCTAGGATAGCCAAGAGGGCTAGGACCCAGGTTATGCATGCCAACAAATACTTCAACAAGAGCTCCTATCAACAAGATTTTTAATTAGGTTTCTTGTTTGATTTTTTTTTTTGTTGTTGTTTTATTGTTTGATCTATAATTAAGTGGTTGATTTGATATGCCTTGCTAGCTAGTAGTACTACTTAATTCATAATCTTGCTAGTTTGCACTAATTCCAACTAGAGCTTGAATTAGTTTTCTTTTTGCTTAATTTGAAGTACAGTAGCTGTCTTTTATTTCATATAGGTTTCTTCTTATTTCCTATAATATTTGGAGTTTTATTTTCTTTGAATCATTGTTAGCTTGGGTTTTTAGTTCGTTTTGTTGAAACTAGGTTTTTTGTTCAACTTGAAATTTTTGGAATCCATTTGTAGCAGATCGAAAAGAAATCTGCATCAATTTATTTATTACTTTGCTACTATATTGAAACCTATGTTGCACTGGTGGTCATGTTTATTTCATGGATTTATTGATCTACTAAATCTTTTAATAAGAAAGATGGAGTTAGTTTATTAGCCTCCGACCTTTCTGATTCTTGGTTGGACATGTATAAGGATTGGAAGCAGGTCTACTCTTGAGGTTTTTGAATTTTCTTTATAGGGAAGAACACTTAAAACTATAACAAGAAAATGTTGTTAATGAGGAATACTTATGGCAGGATTGGAGTCTAGGAAGCAACTAGGTCTGTTTGCATGTGTCTTGATTGGGTATTTCATTGGGTCAATTATTTGGTCTAGAACACAAAATGTGTGCCTCAATTACTAGTACTCAAGCATGTGATCTAGTTGGGCATTACTTTTACTGACTACTATTGCTTGAGCTGTTTATGTTTATCTTGCAGGTTGCAAAATTAGCATACAAAGTGGTATTCCATCTGAATATGCTCTTATGATCTTCCTTGAGACTGAAAGCGGGAAGCCAGCATTACAATAAGTTGTGATACAGAAGGTATACATTTCTCTAAAGCATTGCAATATACACTAACTTTATAGGTGAATGCATGTGTAGAGTAATACAACTGATTAAGGCATTCATTTTATTGATTAAGCCATTCATTTTATTGCTCAATTTTGTTAGAATCTCTTAATCCAATCCTTTGTACCATTAAAGAATGGATTAAGGGATCATGCTGGCTAGTTGGAATCCCTTAAATAGAGAGAGACTATAATGTATTTTTTTATTTTTTTGACCCAAGTAATAGCACTCGGGTAGACTTGAACCTCAAAACGTCAAAATACAAATTTAACCTTGTTGGTTAACACAACAATGTATTAAAAACAAGTTTAGTTAATTGGTCCCTTTCACTTTGTTATATAAAGTAAGTGTTGATAATACTTGAAGTTGGGTATTTTTATTTTTATATATGCTAAAATTTGTAGGTAATTGCATGAACAAATGGCTATATACAACAAAGAGAGAAGGTAACATTAGATATTTAAACTAGCTTAAGAGAGAATGTAACAGTAGACATTGAAAATGTCCTAAACTAAACTCCTAGAATGGCTTATTGTTACCATGAAACCCATGATGATGTGTTTGTCTTTGTTTTGTAATTTAGCTTGAATAGTTGTCATGTAGGGAGAAATGACGATCTTTATCCACCTTTTCTGTATAAGATTGTTGATTATTTTTTATTGTGTAAAATCCTTGTGTTTTGTTAATAATATATAACGTGAATGATAAGTGTCTCGTGATTACTAGCCTGACGGTTTTTAAGCTTTAAAACCGGACGAAAGCCGAGGATTTTAGCTAAATTCCAAAAGCTAAATGATAAGATAAAGACATAATCAAATGGACTGATGAAATATCAACACATTAAATAGAGTATCAAGTTGCTCATCAAAAGAGTAACATAAAAGTACCAAAAAAGATAGAGTGTTTTCATCGAAACCAAATAACAAAAAAACAAATAGGAAGAAAGCTGTGATGAAACACATAAAGTTCAGACAGGGGATGCGTTTTTCTCATTCCTCTGCGGTAGAAGTCTTGCCAGCTACCTTTGAAATTTCCTCTTTGGCATCAATTTATTTTGCTTCCTTACTGACTGGAGGCAGTGATAGTTATCTTCCTTCACTACTAGCTAGAGGCAAGTTCGTTTCTTTCTCCTTCATCTTTTCCACAACCATTGAAGGTGGGTTTGAACCCTGCAAAAAAAAAGGGGGGGACAACAAAATTAATTTAGGTTTCAGGCATATAACATATAACATCTAAGTTTTAGAACTCAAGTATTTTACCTGACTAGCAGCAATAATAGCTGGAGTTTTTAGAATCTTTTTTCCTGATTCTTTGATAAAAAAACTCTTGAAATTGTCGATTTAGCCTTTTATGTTGTTCTGGTAATGCAGCCTGTGCATTAAGACCCATCTTCAGATTCTCTTCTTGAAGAACATAAACCTTCTCTGTCAAAGAACGTAGTTGATTGTTTAGAGCTTCTATTGTGCTGTTTAAAACATTAATGGTTTTTTTGTTGGTTTCTAAAGAACCCTTTGCATTCTCCAGCTCCCAGTCATAGAAAACAACTCTTTTTTTTTCTCCTTATATTTTTGTTTCAAGACATTAAATTTGGACCCCAAAGCTATGTACTCAGTCATTTTCAAGTTATATCTCTTCCAAGTCAATCCAAACTTCACATAAGGTATAATCAAAATAAAACAACACTAATTAGAATTTTAAAGTTAACATGGTAAATAATATAATTCATTCTGCATAAAAGAAAAGTAAGGGATTTGAGAATTCCTTTACCTTAAACCATGTTGTTGAACCCTCTTTAATTACTTTAGTATCATTCCAATGCTTCACTTCGAATTCATCTTCTCGTAGCCAATAGTTTTTAAATATTTGCTGGCATATAGAAGGATCTTTGAAAGTTGATGCAGTATTAGGGAAACATAAGTTCCCAATGCAAAAGTTAGTGTTTTTCTTTGGGGATGTTTGTTTTTTTTTGGAAGGGCTTACTAAATTGTTTTCCTCAGAGGATTCATGGATAAGGAGTTTCCGTTTGTGGGAGATAAATGTTTTCTTCTGGGCTTCTTCTAGTACCGTTTGATGTTCATGCTTCACAGCAAGATCAATAGGGTTAGAAGAATTTGGAACATCTTCTTCTCTAGTGGGGTCTTAAACAGGATAGTTGGTTTCATCAAATTGAAACTCATCCATATTTAGGTTATAACTTGTTACATCAAGAACTTTTTCTTACATAGGGTTTTTTGTTCCCTTTGTAACATTGATTTGATGAGCATGTTGGAAAGTTTCATATAAAGATCTTACAATAAATTTGGCCGTCGAGTTCTTAGTCTTACTAAAAGCAGGAGAATCATCTAGATAATCTTAGTCCGGGTATCATAGGAATTCACTTCGGGGTTGATGACTTTTGAGGTTGGAATAAAGGAATGAGTAGCGGAAGAACTTATAGTTTGCATAGACTTGGCTACAGAGCGGGTAAACTTTTTAGGCTTTGTACCATCTTCTATTTTTGACTTCTTCTTTGCCAAGGTTTTCACTTCATTTCCTGAATAGAAGTGGAGGCAAGTAAATGTCAATTACTATGCATTTAAGGGATCAAGAAAAATAAGGAAGGGAAGTGAAAGATAAAGGGTGTTCGCATCAATAGATTACTCACCTTTGATGAGAAAGTGACAAAGAACATGAGGTAGGGTTTCGGTGTGTTCATGATCCCCAAATTCCCAGTTACTAGAAATCTTTAAAGGGTAATCAGTCCAATGCTTCTCTAAAAGGTCCCTTTGAGTTTGTCAATGTTCATGGTGAGACAATGAACTAAAATGTATGTCCTTGCTTGAGTTAGAGTTAGGTTGTATCCTTCGTGCAAAATCACACTTCATCAAAGATTGAAGAAAAAGCACGCCAACGGACTCAACTCACCACCGGAACTCACCACGCATTGGTAAGTTACCATGTTTATCATTCATAGGTGGTCAAAATACATTAGGACTTAGCCACATAAGCTAGGATGAACTTAGAACCCATCTAGACAGTTTTTAAAGGATATTCTAGCTTATGGGTAGGGTGGTATCGATACCCTCTAAAGGTGGTATCGATACTGACCTAGACTGTAAGTCAGCTAGGTCAGTATAGATACTCACCTAGTCTGGGGTTAGTATTGATACTACACTGCCCGTATCGATACTGTCTGGGGTCGTATCGATACGAAGGCCAGATCATGTCTTAATGGCATTAGCAAGGACTTCAAATAGTTTGCAAAATCAGTTTTGCACATTTTTCCCAGCTTTGTATCGATACTATTGAGTTGAGTATCGATACAGACTTCAACTGTAAGCCAGTATCGATACTGATGAGTTGTGTATCGATACAGACTTCAACTATAAGCTCAGTATCGATACACATCTTGGCTGTATCGATACTCTGCACCTAGGTTTCTGGGTTGAGCGATTTTTAAACCTAGGGCCTCATACCCTTTTGGTCTTTTGACCCAAATGACCTGAGGTTTTGCTCCTTCTCTTTATATAGAAAAGATGCAAACCATTTTAGAAGATGCATCAAGGAAGAAGAAGAGAGTTAGAGCTTAGAGTGAGAAACCATTATAGTCATCTTCTCCAATTAGCTAGGACTTCAAGATCTTGAGAGAGATTGAGCTAACTTCTTCTTGAGAGTTGATTTTGTTCTATTTGCATAGGACTTTTCATTATAGCTAGATATTGCATATCATTCTAGCATGAGAGCCAATGAGTGTTGAAGAAACACCCAAATCTTCAAACACCATTATAGTCACTGGTGGAGTTCCGGTGAGTTCGTCGGTGGAGTTCCGAGGAGGTGCAGGCTCGTGTATTCGAGCATATAAGTACGAGGCTTGGTGGATTCTGGGTTGGAGGCGTTCAAGAGGCTTGAGGATTCGAGCTAACAAGTGTGGGGGCTTGGTGGATTCTGAGTTGGAGATGCACACACCATTGAAGAGGCGATTCGTGGATTCGGGTCGTGGAGAAAGACCGGTCGAGTTTGCATGAGGGAGTCGTGTTGTCGATGTGAACGGTTGTAATATTTCTCATAACTCTTAGTGGTAATTTCTGGACTAGGTCTCGGGGTTTTTTCCATTAGGTTTTTCCTCGTCAACGAAAATAATTTGTGCTGATTGCATATATGTGTGAATAATTTTTGTTCAAGATTGAAATATTTGATTCTCCATTAATTCCACATTTAAGAATCGAATAAGTCAATTCTTGTTTGTTTCAATTTCAACTTATTATGCTTGCATAGTGAATTAAACTTTAAATAGGTAGATATTGATCCCCCTTCCATATACACTTAGATTAGTGTTTATTGGTTAAGACATTCACCTAGGAATAGGTGATATTTCAATTGGTATCAGAGCGTAGTTCCATTTAGGGCTTTACATCCCCGTGAGATCCTTGTAGTGAAATATGGAAGGAAGTTCCGTGTACAGACCTCCACTGTTCAATGAAAGCAATTATGCGTACTAGAAAGCACGCATGAGAGCCTTCCTAAGCTCTATAGATGAAAGAGTTTGGATGGCTGTAGAATATGGTTGGTTCCCTCCAACCACAACTGTCAAAATTGATGGCGTTACTATGATTAGACCCAAACCGTGGGATGATTGGACCTCAGAAGACATTTCTAAGGCCACATATAATAGTCAAGGCCTGAATGTTATTTTTAATGCGGTTACGGCCGATGAGTTTAGATGCATATCTAATTGCCTTGTGGCAAAAGAGGCATGGAAGAAATTAGAAGTCACACATGAAGGTACTCAGACCGTCAAAATTGCAAAGTTTCAAATGTTGACAACTCAATTTGAAAATCTTCGAATGGAGGAAAATGAGACCTTCAACGAGGTCTATGGCAAACTCGGTGAAATTGTAAACAACTTGTTTGCCTTAGGAGAGACTATTTCTAACTCCAAAATAGTCCGTAAGGTTCTAAGATCTCTCCCCAAGAGATTTGAAGCCAAAGTTACGGCTATTGAGGAGAGTAAAGATATTGATGCTCTTCTACCTGAGGAACTTTCAGGAAATCTCCGGACAGTCGAGTCAAACTTCCACTCTACAAAGAAGTCTGATAATATAGCTTTTAAGGCCTTCAAGAAAGCTAGTAAGTCGAATGATAAGTTCTCCGATGACTCAAGCGATGAGGAAATTGCAATCCTCACAAAGAAATTCATAAGTACATGAAAAAGAAGAAAGGAGGATCTCAAGAATTCGATAAGAAGAACTCGTCCTTCTCTAAGTCCAAACATGATGAAGAAAGGTTTGAGAAGAAGAAAAGTGATGAGGTTCAATGCTACAAGTGTCGTGGATTTGCACACATGTCAAATATTTGCCCGAATAAGAAGAGCTTCGGTGATTCAAAGGGAAAGAAAGTGATGAATGTCACCTTTGATGATTCATCATCGGAATCTGACTCTTCTTATGATTATGAAGAAGCAATGACAGGAAACCTTGTTGTATACACTGCTTCACATGCCTCCTCACATGAGCAAGTAGAGGATGAGGGAAATGTTCAAACCTCAAGTGAGGAAGATGAGAGTGAAGATGATCTCCACGAAGAAGAATTATTTTCAAGAATTTTGAAAAACAGTAAGAGCTTGTCTAAGGAGAACAAGGAGCTAAAACTGAAGATTTCAAGTCTTGAGAATGAGAAGAATGATTTAATACTTTAAGTGGAACAAGCCTCCAAGAGAGAGGTAGAAGGCAAAGAGATTCTTGAAGGGAAAGAAAAGAAATAAAGTTTCTCAAAAATGAGCTTGTACTGGCAAATGAAAGAGTACCATCTCTTCTTGATGAGATGGAGAAAGTGAAGGATGAGTTGAAAGAGTCTAAAGAGATGATCATAAAGTTCAACCATGGGTCGAATGATGTAGTTTCAATGTTGAAAGGGTCGAAGAATTCAGGTGACAAGAAGGGACTCGAGTTTGAAGAATTCAGGTGACAAGAAGGGACTCGGGTTTGATCCAAGTAAAGTTGCTAGCTCTTCAACGTCAACGACCTTCGTGAAAGCTAAGACTCCTCCTCCTCCACAAAAGAGAACAGTTAGGCAAGCCGACAAATAAGCTCCAAAGCAAGCTGGCAAGCAACAAGCTCCAAAGAAGGTTGCCAAGCCACAAGCCAAGCCAAGAGGCACAAGGAGATTGCCTCAAAGTATCCACACATGCTCATATTGTAGATATCAAGGTCACTTGCAAAATACCTGTAAATTCTACTTGGAAGACCTCCATAGCTCAAAAAGAGAAAAGGAGTTGCTAAAGAAGTTCAAGCAACTTTAAGGTAAAGCAAGAGCCTTGACTGGAGAGATTGGGAGACTTGAAAATCCCAACGGTAGTAGAACGACATATGGCAAGAGACCATATGTCAAGAAGCAAGGCAAGAAGACCATAGTGAAGTGTGCCTCTACATTTAAGCCTAAGGATGAAGTTCTAAAGAAGAAAAAAAAGTTGGTATGGGTGAAGAAACGAGTTGACAACATTCAATACCCGTCAACTCAAAGGGGAAAGGCTCTACATCACCAATGACATTAGTAAGGATGCAACCATCGGAATCGAATGAGGTAACAAACTATAAATACTGTATATTTTGTTTGTCGTCTCAATTGATTTCCAGCCAACCAATGTCTTTGCATCCCTCTTAAGGTGTTTGGTGTTTGGTTACTTGACCATATGTGTAAAAATGGTTTCTTTTGATTATGGTCATTGATTTCTCTCAGTTTACATAGGTGGTTTCCCTCCAAGAGAAACTCAATTCTTTTGATGAATTTCTTGTGATGGTGCAGAGATCTTCTAAAAAGAATCAAGGTTTTGAACAGGACAAAGAACCTCAATGATTGTGTTATCTTTGATACAAGTTGTGCTGAGTATGTGGATGATAAGTAGAGCAAAGAGGTGTCTCTTAATCATTTTCCACGGTTGAGAAAGAAAAGTCCTCGACAGGTTCAAGTTTTTGGTTTGTTATTCTTGGATGAATCCCACGCATAATGCTTGTTGTGTGCATGTCAGTTTGTGTATCCATTGTGTGATGTCCTGCTTTTATGCTTCATTATGAATCATGTTCAGTACACCCTCTCCTTTCTTTGCTTGGACTGCATAATGTGTTAGGGAAGTGGAGTGGGTACACTACTAGTTTGCATTTTGGTGATTATATGCATTCTAGTTTATGAAGTATGTACTTGTAGAGAAAGTTCCATTGCATATGAATATGTCATTCTATCCTCTAAGTATCATAATTTTACACCATGTCTATTCTTTATCATATATATTTTTATGACATGTGTGTATTTGTTTTGTGCTTGTAATCTTGCTTCCCTATCAATGTTGAATGAATTGTATGAAACTTTCTGATTGAATGAGAAACATGATACACTGCACAAGTGGTGACTACTGAGGGTCAACCACATCAAGCAGAACATTTTCTGCAAGTTTGTACTCTCACTCTTCTCTACATTTTATTTGTATAACTATAGGTCGAGTGGTGATGCATGTTGAACCAGACCAAGCTTAAGATTCAATCGTGTTAATGTTCTGGTTGAGAGTGTGTGCATGAATTGACTCAATGTATATCTTTATGTGCATGCTTGTTCATTATGGTGCATTAGGTTAATAGTTGTTTATCCAACGATATGCATCTTGTCCATAGGTTTTCGAAACTAGGATAGTCTCACATACCATACTTCCATTTTCTTATCTTAGCTTTGATCTTCCTTAGCTAGATTTGATATATATTATAGTCTGTGACTTGTCTTGTCCTTACCTTCCACCTTGTGTATTTATTGACTATCTAACTACCTACTTGTTGTCTTTTGCGTAAATACGAAATTTAGTTAGATATGCATCTCGATGGTTGGTTGGTTTGTATGTTTGTTTCCTTGCACTATCTTCCTTTGTTTCTCCTTGTATGTGTTCTTGATCTTTCAAGGGGAATACTATGTGATGAGAAATATATCATATAGGGGGAGAGATTTGTGTACCACTTATCAAGGGGAAGTGTAAGCTTATTGAGTATATATACTCATATTTTCTATGGTACCTTGATGTGTTTTGTGGACATGTGCAGGAAATAAGTTAAAAGCCATTTCCTAGAGTTTAAAGTCTCTACTTTTTTGGGAGTGTTGTCTTTTGCCTTTCATTGGTTCTTATGAATAGGTTTTGTTCGGAATTAACAAAATAAGACTTCAATGCAAGGGATATCTCGGATATGGACTATGGTACACAAAGGACATCAGCTTCGAGATTTGTGCCTACTCTGATGTGGGTTAGACAAAAAATGTGGATGATAGGAAGAGGAAGAAGCATGACTCTCAATCCTTATCCAAAACCAAGGCAGAGGATATCGCGGCAAGTTAGTGTCTCACTCAATTATTTTGGTAGTTTCATAATGCTTATTGATTATGGTTTTAAGCATGCCACTATAATTGTTTGTTGTGATAACACTAGTACTTTTGATATCAACATGATTCATGATCAACACTCTAAACTAAGCACATTGATATTAGGCTGCACTTTATCCGTGACTTAGTTGAAGAGAAGCTGATTCATTATAAGTATGTGCCAAATGTTAAACTAATTATTGATATCCTCACCTAGCCCTTGAATTCTTTGATTTCTGACATTCTTAGAAGGGCATTTGGGGTAGTTTCTGTGTCTTGAGATCACCCAATTTCACTCTCCTACCCCTGTTATTACCTGTTGCTCTCTCATAATGGGTAGTTGAGTGTGTTTCTTCAAGTCTGCATTGTATTGCATCACTTATCTCGCATTCTAGAAAGAATTGTGTGATACTTCGTGTTTTTGAAAATTCATGGCCTTTATGCATGTTTTTCTCTTGCAGTATCATTGCTTTGCACACAGATCATTTGTACCTTGATTTGGTTTTGACCTGTGTGTCTTCACTGTGATCATTTCCTTACGCATCTTGAATATCTTAGATAAGGTTTTTGATCACTTGCTCTTGAGATCGTGAGTTTTTGGATTTTTTGAATATCTTTGGATAATAGACCTTGAGATCTCAAGTTCTTTGCATCACACTTTTCACTCGAACTTTTCTGAACTTATGTTTGTATCTTGTGTTTGATTGAATGTGTGTGGGTTAATCCTAGTTTGTATGTTTGTTACTTCTCTTGAACTATTTTGAACCAAACTAGTATGGACGAACTATCATAGCATTTTTGCTTTATTGTTTATATATATTGTTACTATACACCTCAAAAGTGAGTTCTCGTAAAAGACTTTGAACTCGGTGTACCACCTAAAGAGTAAGCTCTCGTAAAAGATTTTGAGCTTGGTGGAGCCACCTAAAGAGTAAGCTCTCGTAAAAGATTTTGAGCTTGGTGGCATGATAGTTCGTAGTGGGACCACATGATAAGTCTTGATGCCTTGAGAGCAAATCTATAATTAACAAATAAATAATAAACTCTCGGGTAGACTTGATGAGTCATGATACATGCTCTTGGGCTATTTGTATTCTAAAATACACCTTCATGGTAAAGCCCTAACATGTTGGTCTTGAACTACTTAGAACACGCATTGTGATTCGTCCTCCATACTAGTGCGGTTTGGAATAGTGAAAACAGAGTAGAATCTTAATGTTTACCAACTTTCAAGGATCTTTTCACACTTTGTGACATCATCACTTGCACACACACTCGTTCCAATTGTTCAATGGATCTTGTGGTCAACTCAACTTGTGTTTTCACTGTTTATGTTTAAATATCTTCTTGAAAACCAGTTGCTTATGATGCTTTCATGGACTTGTGTAAACTGTCTCATCTTGATGGTCTTGATTCATCGTATGGCTCACAGTGATTGTTTCTCATGTGGTTGGGAGTAAATCGTGACACTTATGTTCTTGTGTAGAGCATTTTGAGTGTGTTTCTATCGAATCTTATTGTCTTCTGTTGAAAATGTTTTGAAAGATTCGATTTAGGGGGAGTTTTTGTAGAAAATGTGGTTTACATGATAGATTTTGTGAAAAACTCCCAGCTTGTATCCGGAGAGAACTTTTACTTCGATACATTTTTGAAAAGGTTCATTTTTAATGCATGGGTTTTAACGACATTCGAGATTTTCTTGCGTGTTTCCTTAGCCTCGACCTTTTAGAAGGAACAAGGATGGCCTACCCTAGGATAGACAACTGTTCTAAGCAAATATGCATGTTTATTGACTCCGTTGTCTTTACTTTCATATCTTTTATCTTGGGTAAGGTACTTATAGTCACCCCAGAGGTACTTTATGATATGTGCAAACTTGAGCCGGTGACTGACCCCATTTTGTTCCCTCCTCCATGGAATTGCGTTGAAACGCACCTTCTTCTCTCGATCAATTATCGGGTCTGGTTCGTCATTGGACTCCAGGAAAGAAGTTGGTGATGACAGTGGTGAGGAAGATGATTAGACTAGGACACTACTTAATTTATTTGTATAGTCTTTCATTTCTTTTTCATTATGTTATGAATATTAGATAACTATGCTTGTTTATTTCGTTTCACTCATTTGTATCGCTTGTAGACTTGATCTCTTTCGAATGAATGAATTTGAAATGTCTATTGATGCATGTTATCTTCCATTGCTTCAAGTCTTATTTATTATTGTGAATGTTTTTGACTTGTTGCATGGTGAACCTCTCGTCTTATGCTCCTCTCCTCTACCCCCTCCGGCCTTTGTCGATTTCATTATAAAAAGGGGGAGAAGTAATTATGGGGGGAGTTGTATAAGATAGGGGGAGTTTCAAGAAACTCAAGGATTTACATTTACTACTTATATTATAATGCCTTGATGACTCTTGTGTGATTTTGCAGAACTCTCCATGTGTTTGTTGTTTATCTTTTATTGGGGAGGTTTTGCATTTTATTAAATCCATTGTAAGAGAATTCGTGTTGTAATGTGTCTTTTGGAAATTTTCTTATGTATGGGGTTTTGTCAAAAAATTGACAAAGGGGGAGATTGAAAGGTCCCTTTGGGCCTGAAAGGTCCCTTTGGGTTTGTCAATGTTCATAGTGAGACAATGAACTCAAATGTATGTCCTTGCTTGAGTTAGAGTTAGGTTGTATCCTTCGTGCAAACTCACACTTCATCAAAGATCGAAGAGAAAGCACGCCAATGGACTCAACTCACCACCGGAACTCACCACACTTTGGTAAGTTACCATGTTTATCATTCATAGGTGGTTAGAATGCATTAGGACTTAGCCACATAAGCTAGGATGAACTTAGAACCCATCTAGACACTTTTTATAGGATATTCTAGCTTATGGGCAGGGTGGTATCGATACCCTCTGAAGGTGGTATCAATACTGACCTAGCCTGTAAGTCAGCTAGGTCAGTATCGATACTCACCTAGTCTGGGGTTAGTATCGATATTACACTGCCCGTATCGATACTGTCTGGGGTCGTATCGATATCAAGGCCAGATCATGTCTTAATAGCATTAGCTAGGAAATAAAATGGTTTGCAAAATTAGTTTTGCATATTTTTCCCAGCTTGTATCGATACTGTTGAGTTGAGTATCGATACAGACTTCAACTGTAAGCCAGTATCGATACTGATGAGTTGTGTATCGATACAGACTTCAACTATAAGCTTAGTATCGATACACATCTTGGCTATATCGATACTCTGCACCTAGGTTTCTGGGTTGTGCGATTTTTAAACCTAGGGCCTCATACCCTTTTGGTCTTTTGACCCAAATGACCTGAGGTTTTGCTCCTTCTCTTTATATAGAAAAGATGCAAACCATTTTAGAAGATGCATCAAGGAAGAAGAAGAGAGTTAGAGCTTAGAGTGAGAAACCATTATAGTCATCTTCTCCAATTAGCTAGGACTTCAAGATCTTGAGAGAGATTGAGCTAACTTCTTCTTGAGAGTTGATTTTGTTCTATTTGCATAGGACTTTTCATTATAGCTAGATATTGCATATCATTCTAGCATGAGAGCCAATGAGTGTTGAAGAAACACCCAAATCTTCAAACACCATTATAGTCACTGGTGGAGTTCCGGTGAGTTCGTCGGTGGAGTTCCGAGGAGGTGCAGGCTCGTGTATTCGAGCATATAAGTACGAGGCTTGGTGGATTCTGGGTTGGAGGCGTTCAAGAGGCTTGAGGATTCGAGCTAACAAGTGTGGGGGCTTGGTGGATTCTGAGTTGGAGATGCACACACCATTGAAGAGGCGATTCGTGGATTCGGGTCGTGGAGAAAGACCGGTCGAGTTTGCATGAGGGAGTCGTGTTGTCGATGTGAACGGTTGTAATATTTCTCATAACTCTTAGTGGTAATTTCTGGACTAGGTCCCGGGGTTTTTTCCGTTAGGTTTTTTCCGTTAGGTTTTTCCCCGTCAATAAAAATCATTTGTGTTGATTACATATATGTGTGAATGATTTTTGTTCAAGATTGAAATATTTGATTCTCCATTAATTCCGCATTTGAGAATCGAATAAGTCAATACTTGTTTGTTTCAATTTCTACTTATTATGCTTGAATAGTGAATTAAACTTTAAATAGGTAGATATTGATCCCCCTTCTATATACACTTAGATTAGTGTTTATTGGTTAAGACATTCACCTAGGAATAGGTGATATTTCATTATCCAAGAGTGCATCTGCTTCTAAAACATTAATCCAAGTCTTCTAATCGGTTCTTTGAACAAGGTTGAAGAACTTACCTCGAATCCCAGGGTTGCTTCGTTTCACATATACTTTGTCAATTTATTGGATACCAAAGTTCACATGATTCATGCAGTTGAATTCTTCGATAGCAGTAAGAATTCTATAGAAGTTACCACTCATCTGACTGGGAGAACACTGATAAAACGCTATTGTCGTCTGTGTAAGGGTTGTTAAGGGGAAACGGTGGCCACATTCGATATGGCCCTCTGAAACTGAAATTTTATTCTCTTTGGTAGATTCCCCAAGTTCTGTACCAAATTTAATCTTGATAGACATCGGAATGTCAAAATCTTGGTGAAGGGAGGACACTGAACGGCGAGGCATCTTTTTAGGATTTTTTACTACTCTGCTTTCTACTTTCCCTTTTTTCACTTTTTCCCGGTCATAGGTAACTATTCACCCCTTTTATAGTGAAAAGCTACAAACAGTCATCCCTTTTCACAAAGCAGCTTCGTCTATTTTTAAACTCAAAATAGAATATTGAATTGAAGAAGGATATGGAAACGTTTATGGCTTTTCATTTTGCAAAAATTTTTAAAAAATCTATTTTCTTTTAAAAAATATAAAGTGGGTTTTCTCGATAAATCTCAAAGAGATTATTTTTTTAATTTATCAAGAAAATGAGGCAAAATGTGGAGGTATTTCCTTGAAGAGAGAGATTAATCTTCTAGAAGAAAGAATAGGTAAAGTTTAATCAGAATATGCGAAAGTGTTCTATTGTGCAGGACATTATAAAGCTTCTAAAAGATATTAAGAAGGAAGCGCGTTGATTGCACGACTATGAGGAGCGTCTTAGAAGATGCGTAATGTTGACATGGCATCGAGGAGCCTCCTGGAGATGCGTGATGATGACGTGGTATGGAAGAGCGTCCAGAAAGCGCGTAGGAGAGTCTTAAAAGCACGTCAAAGCTGACGTGGAAAGAGGAGTCGCGTGAAAAGTTATTTCAGTATTTTTGTCTATAAATAGAAATCAGAGGCTCATTTTTATGTAATCTGAAAAAGGTGATGTAAGAGAAAAGACTTAGATTCTATTCTAAAGAAATTGAGACTGAGCATTTGATCTCCATATTCGTTCTTGAAATCCTAAAACTGAATCTCGGTTACAATCTTGCATCTGGATCAGGATAATATGAGATGAGAGATCTGATCAGGTAATCGGGCCTCCCAAAAATTATAACACTAAAGAGATCAAAGAAAGTGCTGAAAAATAACTGTGAGATTGAGTAGCTCTTCATTCTACTCAGAATTAGTGCAGAAGATATCTTTTAGTGGACAATGAAAGGCTAACAAAACTCATACTAGGTTAATAAGTCTCCAGTAATGATTACTCAGGATCTCTTTGTTAGTCTCACTCATCACTTAGATTACACTAATGTGGCTATGCGCAAGAATTTCTCTAAGACTTGATATTTCTAAAAAAACTTTTAGTAAATGGATAGTATAATAAACTAAAATTTCAAAATTTATTAGGAAACCAAATATCACCCTGTGAAAATCACAAAGCCCATAATTCACAGCATCAACATGAACCCGATTCAATTTTGAAACTCATGGTCACAAAACACAATAAATTAATTTATCTCCCTTATCCCCAAATGTAAATTAAACATTGTCCTCAATGTTTCTGAATATGAATCTATAAATAACATGAGCACAAGTGATATGCTAAAATACATACAGGTATAAGGAAAGAAATTACCATAAAGTGAATCAGTGCCCAAAAATAGCATGGGTTGCCTCCCAGCAAGCGCTAAGTTTAACGTCTTCAGCCAGACAGACAAAAAAGCTCAATCCTGGTAGACAGGATCTTCTAAAAGAGTTTCCACAACTTTTGGGGGAAGTAACTCTAAAAATGATTTTAAACGTTGACTATTAACTTTAAAAATATTCCCATTTTTAGTATTCTTGAAATTTGTCCTACGATTATTGAATTAACAGTTTTACTTTGTAGCAAAGGTTAAGGATCAAATTATCACATAATTAAAATTCTATGGAAATAAACTAAGTCACTAACAGAAAATCTCTACAAAGAGTATTGACTTATTTGATTCTTAATATGTGGAATTAAAAATTAAAATCGAATATTTCAATCTCTAGAAAAATAAGAATTTAACATGAGAGATTTTTGTTAACGAGGAAAACCCAACTAGGAAAACCCCAGGACTTTGTCCAGCCAAACAATCTACTAAGAATTAAACGAAGCACAAAACCGTTACCCATTGACAGACACAAACTCCATGCTCTGAACAGTCTTCTCACTATCTGAATCCATAAACCTCTCCTTAGTCGATCAACGATGCGTCTCCAACTCGGAAATCCACCAAGTCCTGTAACTTGTACTCACTCGAACGCCAAAAGCAAAACCATTTCACATGAATTCACAAGCGAAACATCAATCACCGTAAATCCCTTGATGAAACACAAACTTTTGTGTAGAGAAGATGATGGAAGGATTTGTGTATTACTTAACACATAGTCAACCTAACCAATAGATCAGAATTCGGTTCATCAACTGATAAAAACTTGACTCTAGAACTTGAAACCCCAGAAATTGGAGTTAAAGGTCTCCAAGTTATGTGTTGATTTCTCTCTATGTCTCTATATCTTTATATCTTTTTGTTTTGATGTAAAACAATCAATATATAAAAGGTTTGGTCGAGCTAGACTCCTATAGAAAGTTTGAATCACTTTCAAAGTCAGTTTGACAACTTCCAAAAAGCAAAAAACTATTAAATAACAAGAATTTTGCACAAACCAAGAACGCGATTTCGAAACCGGAAAGGTTGGTTTCGAAACCAGCAGAGATAATCATACTGGTTTATCAGACTTTTCTGATTTCGAAAGCCATGCTCCCGAGTAAAATTAAACCAACTTGAGTGGGTTGATTTCGAAACCTGCCTGGGTGGTTTCGAAACCAATCCTCAAGGTCCTAATTTCGAAACCAATCTAGGTGGTAACGAAGCCAGCCAACCTTGAATGATTTCCAAACTCCTTTTTGGTTTAAAATCATTAACCTACCTATGTCCATTAGTTCTAAACTAGTCTAACCACCTAAGTATAAGGTCTCTAGGTCACTTACCATCCTAAGATGACCACCGGTGGTGAGTTGAGTTGCAAGCTGTTCTTCCTCCGATTCTTCAAATCTTCAAGTCTTCAATGCTCAGAACATGGAGGCTACACTTAATTCTAACTCAAAGACATAGACTTACATTGGGTTTTGAATTGACACGTAAATTGACAAACCCAGGAGGAACTCATGGTCCTAACAATCTCCCCCTTTGTCAATTTCGTGATAAAACCCCGTACATAAGGAAATAATAAAATAAACCTTCCCATTACAGTTCATATCTCCTTACATAGACTCAATAATTCAAAAGACAAAACTCTCCCAAAGATAATCAATAACCTAACTAAGGGAATGTCTTTGAAACCTGTTTCCTGCATCAATGCTCACAAAATTCATCAAGGTACTATAGCATAACACAATGAATAATATACCTTCCAATTAGAGTAAATATCAAAAAAATAGAGTTTATAGATTTAGCAATAGCTATTTTCAATCTCCAACTCCCCCTAAATTCATAACTCTCTCTGCAAAATCAGTTAAAATATATACAAACTGCTCTCCCCTTTTTTATCAGAAATAGATAAAGAAAACACATAAATTGCAAAGAGAATCCAATCAAACTATAAGAAAAAATAGGAAAAACAATCTTACATATAGGAAACTAAAAACAAACTGCTATATAAAGTAGTAGAATGAAGTACAATATAGAACTAAAAGTATGTGAGAAAGTAAATGAAACTAAAGAAACTGCAAACATGAAATTCTAAATAAAAAAGAATTACAGTTTCACTCAAAATAGAAAAATACAGAGAGACTAATGTAAGCACTAATCTAATCACTCTCCATATATTCATCTTATTTTTCTTCTCTATCTCTTCCTCTTCATCTGGATCCTCTGATGATCTATGAGGATTTAGCTTAAATCTAGCCTGTGGAGGATGAGTAGGAACTCCTTCAACTCCAACTCTCTCAGCAACTCTATTGAGTACTAGTACTATAATGTCTAGACGAGCAAGTACAGCATTCAATGTAGTAATCATGGTGTTTGCTTGTGCCTCCGTCATAGGAATAGAGTTAGAAGGCCTAAGTGTGGAAGGTACAGAAGTCAAAGGCCTAGGCGAGGATGCTAGAACCTCTAGAGGTGCAGAAGATGTAGATGGACCAGAATTGCAGTTAAACTGGCCTGGAATCCGGTTTACTGTAGAAACATATATCTTCCTCATCTCAATGGCTTCAAACTCACCATACGGAATATTCGCATTCTCAGCAAAAAGAATCTCTCCAATCATCTTCGGAAAAGGCAAGCTATGCCTCTTATGCATTAGTTCATTGATCTTAATCATCTAATGAACTATGAAAGAGCTTATGTTAATAGAAGGACCCTGACATAGGAAATACAGAAACTCTGCAGAAGTCCCTGAAAACTCACTCTTGTTCCCAAGAGAATGATAGAGATCATAAGACATGATCGTGCTAAGAACCTGGACAAGAAGAGAACACTGTTTCACGGGTAATTTTGTATCCCATGAAAAAATCTCATCAGCCTACTCCATTGCAATAACATCATGAGAAGGATGTTCTGCATCACTACCATCATGACCGAGAGGAAATACTAAAGAATCAGCTTCCACTGGAAGTTAATACAGACCTGAAAGAAATGTCGGTGTTATATGGAGGACTCTGCGACTAACAACAGTAGAAAAATAAGGCACAGACTTGTCAACATTGTGAATGTTGGCATAAAAGAGTTTGAGAAGTCTAGGATAGGCCTTGCCTTAAACTGAGAGAAGTGTGTCCTATCCTCGAATATGAAATACATTAAAAAGGAGGGAAACACCCATGCCTTCAAACTGTACTTTTTACTCAATTATTAAAGTCCTAAGAGCAAAGTACTTGTTGTAGTTTTCACAACAAAGTTCGGAGAAAAACTTCTCATTGGTCTCCAAACAATGATACAATTGGGGATTGTCCCTTCGAAAACCACGAGAACGAGAACGAACCATTGGAAACTATAAGAAGCTAAGAAACTAACAAGGGTTTAAATAGAAAAGACACAAATGAACCCTAGGGTTTCTAATCAAGTTAAACCAAAATGGAATAAGATTCGAGAGAAGAAACTTACCCTAGATTGAAGAACGAAACCCTCAAAGAGATAGAATGCAAAGAAAAGCACTAGAAAACTCCTTGCTCCTTTCAAAACCACTCAAAATAAGATATGAAGTGAAAAGGTTTCGAAATCCAATATAAAAAGACCTTTGAAATGCCCAAAAATAGACTTAAGTTTCGAATTCATAGGGGCGGCTTAGAAATCAGCCCTACTAGTTTCGAAATCGATAGGCTCGGGCCTGGTTTCAAAATCAACTAGCCCGTTTCGAAAGTGAAAGGAAATTTTTTTTCTTTTTCTTTTTAAAAGAGAATGAATGCATGCTCTAACTATATTAATGAAATACAATGCAAAACGTACTCCCCCTCAAACAGATCACTCTTAAACATATGACTTAAAAATCAATGACCTGGACACATATCCACTTTAAAAAACATTTAATATGAAACAAGTGAATAAAATGTTCAAACGATCTTAGTCATGTTGTCAAAGCTATCAAGAAATCAATTCAAGAGACATTTAGAAATATATAATCAAGTCACTGAAAATGCATAGAATTTATTCAAATATAGCTATGGGAAATCCTTGTACTAGGTTCTTCACTTCATCTACTAAAATCCATGTGTGTGTGTGATAGTGAAGCCAGTACTTAATGTGATAAAAACATAGACAGTTGATTAGACAAAACATGCTTATCACCAATTTCACTAATCTGAACTTTACCTAGAAGTGGATTTACAAACCTCATAACAACCTATTTTCTTAAGATTGACCATCGTGATTGAGTCTGGAATGTTTATCTTTTAAACACAGAGAACTCAATTACATAAAAATCATGAATAAACAAAAACATCAAGAGGTTTCTTGTTGGTTCATATAGTCATCTCTTGTCTGCGGAGAAAAAAAATGTAGGCAAGAAGACTCTAAGTACTATTTGGCTCATCAAGAGGTTAATATGATGAATCATATAAGGACATCGAGTTCCCAATCTTTTTGCGGGTACTCATTCTTTTATGATATCCCAAACACCAAGTTCACAATTTTTTTGCGAGTACTTACCCTTTTAGGTGTTTTATACATTGAGAATAAACAATTTGAATGAAAAACACTCACTGCGATGTATTTTCATTTTTATGAACTTGACCATCTTCTAAAACCATTTTGCAAGATTGTTCATCCACACTGGCTTAGTTCAAAATCAGATTATTAGATAAAAAAACACATCAGAATTCAAACCAACTAGATTAAAATCACAGAAATTCAAAGACTCACTATATGCATATATTACTGGATTAGTCAATGGATTTATGTGAAGCTGTATAAGATGTCACAGGCTATATAAAAATAAAGTCAATAAATTTAAATAGACTGCAATCATATATAATTAAATGATCAATCATTATTCTCAAGATAGTCACGACAACAAGAATGTGATCATAAGAATTTTCACATATATGTCACAAAAGAATAAATTTAACTTAGACTAAGTGTGAAAAGCATAAGAGAGAAAATGTCGTGAAGCTCATGCAATAAATAAATAAACTCCCTATATGCAACTACGTTCTAGAATGTAAACCAATACTAGAATGCAAACCAATATACACTCACTCTACATTCCTTACCATAATATGCAATAGTTTCGAAAGGAAAGCAATGAGACAGAGACACACTAGTCAATAGCACAAACACCGATAGAGATCCTAAGTGATTCATACCTAAGGGCATCTTAAGGTTTAGTAAACAAATCAGCTAGTTATTTCTTTATACGAACAAACTCTAAAGTTATCACCTTGTCTTCAATTAAGTCTCGGATAAAGTGATATCTAATGTCAATATGTTTGGTCCTTAAGTGTTGCATTGGATTCTTAATTATGTTAATAGCACTAGTGTTATCACAAAACACAGTCATAGTATCATACAATATATTGAGCTTCAGCTATTGACAACGACTGAGAGCTTTGCTTTTTGCTTTGCCATGCCACCAGGTTGTGTCCAACATAGTAACATGCTCTAGAAGTACTCTTCCTATCGTCCACATTTTTCAACCCAATCTGCATTAGAATAGCCTACTATTTCAGAATTTGTATCAAATGAATACAAGCCATATCCTAAGGTGCCTTTTACATAACGAATAATTTGTTTCACTGCAATGCAACTTAGAATTATACAAAAGGACTTTCTAACCAATTTCAAAAGATTTGCGATTAATATTTTTTATCATGAAATACTTTCATTCGGTCCTTATATGCTTTAGCACTGTGGTATGCATCATTCCTAATTTCCCCTAGCTCATTGAGTTGGAGTATCCTATGTGATCTAACTTTATCTAGGTTGAAATTTAGCATTTTGATTGCCCAATATACTCTATGCTCCAATTCCACAAGTAAGTGGCAGGCTTTGCCAAAGATAAGCCGGTAAGGTGTCATCCCAATTGGCAGTATAGTATGCCTAGAGCGCATCGTTTAGTCGAAGTGACTAATCTTTGCGGTTCGAGTTAACCGTTTTTTCTAAAATTTATTCTGTCACCAATTAGAGACTTCAACTTGGCCACTAGTCTGGGTGAGATGGGATAGTAATTTTTTGAGTAATCAAATACTTTTTAATCAATGATTCAAATGCACGATTACAAAAGTGCTTACATAATGGCTCGAGGGGTTCTAAAATAAGATAATAAATTATCTTGACTACAACCTTGTGATCATTTGTCTTACAAGCTACTACCTCAACCCATTAAAGACTTCAACTTGGCCACTAGTCTGTGGGTGAGATGGGGTAGCAACTTTATGAGTAATCAAATACTTTTTAATCAATGATTCAAATGCACGATCACAAAAGTGCTTACTTCCATTACTGATAATGGCACAAGGGGTTCCAAAATAAGATAATAAATTATCTTTTAAAAATTGGACTATAACCTTGTGATCATTTGTTTTACAAGCTGTTGCCTCGACCCATTAGAGACTTCAACTTGGCCATTAGTCTGTGGGTGAGAAGGGGTAACAACTTTATGAGTAATCGAATACTTTTTAATCAATGATTCAAATGCACGATTACAAAAGTGCTTACTTCCATCACTGATAATGGCTCGAGGGGTTCCAAAATAAGAAAATAAATTATCTTTTAAAAATTGGACTACAACCTTGTGATCATTTGTTTTACAAGCTACCGCCTCAACCCATTTGGAAGCATAGTCAATCACTACAAGAATATATAAATTGCCAAAAGAATTAGGAAATAGATACATAAAATGAATACCCCAGACATCAAATATCTCAATTATCAAAATATGATTAAGAGGCATTATATTCCTACGAGTAATACTCCCCAACTTCTGAGAACGTTCACAGGCCTTACAAAGTACATGGGAATCATGAAAAATTGTGGGCCAATAAAAGCCACACTCTAAAATCTTTGTAGCAGTCTTTTTCAAACTAAAATGACCCCAACATGCATGATCATGACAAAAAGAGATGACACTGGCATGAACATAAGAATTTCCCCCTTTACACATGGATAAAGCTTCCACTTTTCTAGTTAAACTAGTTATTTTAGCACTCAAATCTACCTCCTTGTTAACCTCATAAATTCTACCGCGTTTAGGTTGTGAAGACACTTGTGGAGCTACCTTATCAACCCTACCCGAATACACCCATTGCTGAGAGGTTTTAGGCAAAGACTCAAGAAATCTCCACAAAGCATCTTCCTCCATAGACATAAAATCTACACCACTTCTAGACTCGACTAATTACAGTTTTGTGCTGAAAGACCCTCAAAAAAGAATTGGATTAACTATGGTTTTCCAAAACTATGGTATGGGCATTTTAAGATAAGATCCTTAAACTTCTCCCAACATGTAAAAAATTGCTCACCATCATTTTGAGAAAATTGCATTATGAGTCGACGATAGTTGGTAGTTTTGTACATAGGAAAGAAATTAATCAAGAAATTACTGCCCAACGTATTCTAAGTAGTGATGGAATTACATTCCAAGGAGTACAACTAGGACTTGGCATTGTCCTTCAAAGAGAAAAGAAACAGACGAAGAAGAATTTGTTCCCCATTAATAATGTTATATTTGACGGTGGAACAAATATCTAAGAATTCCTTAACATGAAGGTATGGATCTTCAGAGTCTAGACCATGAAAAGTAGATAACTAGTTTATTGTCACTCTTAAGTCAAACTTTCTCCAAATTGCAGGTAATATAATATATGACGGATTCATAATCTGAATTGGAGTATATTGATCTCTAAGGGTTCTACCCTGAATAAGATTTTTATCCCCCATCTCAGAAAACGTTGATGAACCATTTTCAGAAGAAATATTGATTCTTCTTCAAAAAAAGTAGGATTTTCAAATATCTTAATTACGTTTTCTAGTGTGACCACACTCTTTCGGCCATAAATAGGAGGATTAGTTAGTAGTTTAAATAGATAATAAATTAGAAATTAGAAAGGAGTTTTAGATAAACATGGAAAGGGGGACTTGATAGGTTAAAAAATACTATTTAATTAAAACTGCAAGTGCACAGTATCTACTACGTTGGCAATGGCAAATACAGGTCAATCCCACGAGGACAAGATTAATTAGGATGCAAATTAAATCTAAAATTAACTAAATTCTAATACTAGCAATTTGAATCTTTAGATGATTAAAATAAAGCTAGAAAAATTAAAAAACTAATTAGAAATAATTGAGTAAACTAATAAGAGAAATTACTAAGGTCTTCAGAATCCACGTTGTAGAATCCACAATAATTATATATATAGATATTAATTTTTTTCTTGATAACCACATACTAATTTAGTAATTAAACATGCTAGAAATGATCCCAAACTACATGTAAGATCATCACATGTGTCCGAGGTTTCATCCCTAACAATTATAGGAAGTAAGAATAATTAAAATATTAATAATACTTTTGAGAAGAAAATAAACATCTATGCACCATTATTGTATCATCCACAAAGCTTCATCCTCAAACCTAGTTGAGGGTTTAGCCACACATATTTGAACAAACAAAAGAAATAATTAAACAATATTCCATTGGATTCAAATAGGTGTACTTACAAAAATACCCAAAATTACACCTCAAGCTCCACTACTCTCTCTCCAATACGCTTAATAGTACGTACCATCTCTCTGATTTTCATAGCACCAGCAGCAGCAGCTCTCCTGTTGTTACTCACGGCAGCAAGAGCACCTTTTTTAATATCCACTTTTTTTCTGTATGGCACCTCTCTCCCTTTTAAACTTCAAGTCCCCCCAACCGACCTTCCAAAACTGTAATACCCGAGAATTTATTTCCTTCACACTGTGGAGTGGACCAAAGATGGGCCTAAGCCCATGGGTCGATACTAGTCCTAAAATTCTGGACTAACCAGTGAGTTTAGGTATCAAAACCCATGTGTTAATTCCATAGGGGTGGAATTAACGAGTCCCTTGCCTACGTACATGATTGCATGCATGCATAAATTTATTGTTCAAGTGTTTAAACAGTAAATATACATAATTATATTGAGATGGAATTATGAATGCATGTGTAGGAAGAGAGAAGTGGACCCCACGTAGAAGAAATACTAAAGATTTCTATGATTTTATGTGAAAATATGTTGGCATGATATATATATTCATATATCTAAAAATATTTATATATATATATATATATATATATACGTGTGAGTACTTAAATGATTGAAAAATATTGTTAGGATCTCATAAATTATAATGCATGCATGTTTTTAGTAATAAAATGGATCCCACATTATGGGAGGTGTTGGAGAGAGAGAGAGAGAGAGAGAGAGAAAGAATCGACCATCTCTCTCCATTTACATATAATTGTTTCCTAAATAATTTCTTACAAAAAAAAATAATTATGACATATATAGGTCTATAGGGTTAGTACTCATTGATTAAGAAGATATTCATATAAATGGAAGGTCTGAAAAATAACCTATGAGAATATCTTCATCAAATTCAAACATGTGACTAAAAAATATCAAGAATAACTACTAAGTTTAGGATTGTATCTAGGTAAGGAAATAAATTCAAAATTCAAATTAATTGTTGAACTATTTTTGGTTAGCTCCTTTTATACATATATTGTATATACTTTACTAACAATATTATTTCCTTTCTAAGACCAATGACAAGAGATGCTAGTCGTTAAATTAACTTGATGACCTAAGATTGGTTAGATGATGCAAAGGATGATCTAATATATGCCTTGGTAGATCTACCCATAATGAAAAGATCTAACCAAATATAAATTAGACCATTAAATTACCAAAACTTACCTATTATGTATTGATGACACCAAATTTAAAAAGACTTGCCTACCAAGATGGAATTAAACTAATGGTAAAAAAACACCAACCTTTGGATTCATTTTTTATGGACACGTGTCTAGCTCTAGATGGCTTTGAACATCATGATTTTGTGAACATGCAACACACACTAGCATTACCTTTTGAATTGTTGGAAAATAACAAAGATAGATGAATTTTTGGAAAGGAAAGTAGGATAGGGAAGATATCGATTTGAAGAGAGAGAGATGGGCTGTCCAAGTTCGATCTCTACCATCCCTGTCTCTCATTCTTCAATTCGGTTAGAAGAGAAAAAAACAAAAAAAAAACCCTCATATGCTAGCCAATTCCTTCCCTCTCCTCTTAAACATCTCATCTCCTCACACACCATTATCCTCCATTAAAGTTAAGCAAAGGAAGAAGTGGAGAAGAAGGAGAACCAAAGAGAAAAGGGAGAGATTATATTCCCAATCACAAACTAGATCACGGTTAAGGTAGGAGGAGAACAAGTTTAAGTTATTTGTGTAACTTTCCTTATGATCTTAGGTTGTTCTTATTTATCTATTGTGCTTGTTTTAAATCGATCATGATGTGGTTATTTATTTTCATGGATTTGAAGTTTTATTTTATTAGCATGATGAAGTGAATATGTTGTATGTTAATGACTAGCCAATTTATATATGGTGATGCAAGTCGATATCAAGATGATGATTACATGCGTATTACATGTTTGTGTGTAGAAAATACACGTTGAGTGCATGATCACTTGTGAATAAAGAAAAACATGTAATAAGAAAACAAGAGAAACAGTGGATCTATATGATTCGTTCCTTTTAGGCGCCCTTATGGCGATACCCCATGATGGGTTCCCCACGGAAGATGATCTCACAATCATGGGTGGCACCTGTAACAGCCGTAAGATTTAAAAATCGTAAAACGAATAAAGTTGTCAAAAAGACCACACTTTTCTGGTTATGTATTGTTGCTGATGCATATACATGTTACTTTGTGTTGCTGTAAGCTTATTAAAAAGCGTTGCTTATGTTGTTCCTTCATGCTTATATGATGATTTATGCAAGATAACATGTGATGATGATTATATTGCGATATGGGATGCATATATATATATATATTGTGGGAATGTTTTGGTTATGTTTTCATGAGGATATAAGCCTTGGTATATTGCTGTCACATAGTTTAAAAAGCGTGGCAGATCATAATTGGAGCATTGTACGCCACAAATGCTTAATAGTATTGATGGTGGGGACATGGAATGCATGCATATGAGGTTTGGTGTAAAATTTTATGTTTTTCCTAACAATTTGAGCTTATAAATGTTGCTATCACGTTAGTGAAAAAGCGTAACAGATTGTAGAATGAGGTATAAATGCCTTAAATGTTGGTTATGATCATAGACACACTTTGACATCGATTAGAGTTGTCTTGTGAGATACCCAAGGGCGGTTCCAGGCCATTCTAGGCTCGGAGAGTAATGGATAAAGTTAATTATTATCAGCATGTGTTGTAGGCCAGGTAAGTCGGTTGGATCCTTTCATTGGGAATCTAATGGGTTGTGGAGTAAGTATAGACTTGTATTTTATTTTAAATAGTTCTTCCTACTGAGTTTAAACTTTTTTTTTCTTACTCTCCACAGATTCAAGAGTTGGGACATCGGGCGGATGGTAGATTCGCGAGGATTTTACTTGGTTTCGAATCACGGAGTATGTTATTCTTCGAGAGAGAGCACTACTCTTAATACCACTACTTATATGCAGGGGATGGGACATTTGAATTTCATACTCGCATGATTTGATTTCTAAGAATATTTGGCTAAGGATTGTTTCATGAGTGTTTTTCATTAGATGATGGTTTGATGGTAGTATCCTTTGCTCTTGAGAAAGAGACCTTATCCTACAAAGGATACGCGGACATAGTTTTTCATTAAATATTTCTCCATAGTATGAGAGTACTTTTGTTCTAGAACATAAATCAAAAATTTAAATGCTTTTGTGATGAACCAAGAATGAATCTTGAGAAAAACTTCTATTTTTAGAAGAAATATTTTCAAATGTGAGAACTATAATGGAGAGAGAGTTGTGGATTATTTGAGGTTGATCTTGATGAACTCTCTCTCTCTCATTGAAATCATTTGTTTACTGAATTGAATTGTAAGCAAGAATTTATGTTTCATAGATTGAGTATTGTTGAACCAGTATAGAACATTTAATTCTAATCGCATAAAAATAATTTTACATTTCAACTTGGACTGGACTTAAAATTATTTTTCTACTGTGTTTTGGATCATGAAAACCACGGATTTGGAAACCCTATATTTGTGAAGTAGAAAGATGATTATATGACTTCAAATCTTTTTTTCTAACGGACTGGGCTTTGAGTCTAGTGGACCGGGTATGGGTCATGGGCTCAAGGGTCGGGTCGTTACAAAAACCCTACTGGTCTTTCTTTTCTATCCCACTGTACCCGACCCTTTCAATACCAAATCCAATATGGAAGTGTAATACCCTTTTATTCTAAGTTACTAATTTTGGGGGCAGTCCACTTTTGTTAAAGGCACCCCAATAGTATTTAGGAAGTTGGGACTAGTATATTGTGTTTATATAAAAAACTAACCTAATTATAACCCTATAAGGGTTCCAGTCAACTAGAAGAGAGAGGGAGAGCAAGATAGAGAATTGACTAAGGCTGGGAGGTAGAGAAACACCAAGCTTTCTTAGAGGTTTGACCGAAGAAGGATCGTTTGCATACGAGAAGAGGGTGCAGCCATCAAGTGGCAGAGGTTTCTCTTCTTCTTCCTTGCATTTCAGAAGCATTCCCAATTCAAGGCAAGTGGTAACTTGCTCTTTTGGTGTAGACTTAGGTTTTCTATTTTGTTTCATTGCTTACGTATTGAATGCTTGCAAGAAACCTAGTTTAGGTGTTGATTACATGATTTCTTAATGATTGATTGCATGTAGTCCATGATCGTATGATGTGTGTGTGTTTTCTAATGGTTATAATGCGTGGAATCGATAAATATTTGATGAATATATGATTCCTTAAAGTTGCAGGTGAGAACAACAAAGTTTCCATGGAGTTTTGTTAAAGCACAAAACCTAAAATCGCGAGAAAACCTAGGGGGTATCGATACTCACTCAGACGGTATTGATACCCGCTCATTATCAAGCAACACGTGGGTCTAGTATTGGTACCCCCTCTTGTGGGTATCGATACTGGCCTCACCTGATGCATAAAGAGAAGTCAGTATCGATACCCTCACTGTGGGTATCGATACCTGCCCAGTATTGGGTAACAGATGGGGCTAGTATCGATTCCATCTTTGCAGGGTATCGATACTAGCGGTATTTGTTACCAAAGTGACTGTTGGTATCGATACCCACAGAGAGGGTATCGATACCAACTAGCTTTCAGACCCAGAACGTGTTATGTTGAGTTCTGTTGTGGGTAGGCTCATGTATATAGGTTATCATGATATATGACATGTAGAATATAGTTTATTTATGTGCTTAAAGAGCATGGAATGCATATTTAAACTACCTATGAACTACTTACATGATGATGAACACTTGTAGACACATGAATAATGCATGAATCCTCCATAAACTGATGTGTGGATAAACAACTTGTTTGGCATATATGCAAACATAGTATAGGTCATGTATAGGCCTGGTCCTACCCTTCTAAGCGAGGTCTACGGAATCTCCAAGTGAGGTCTACGGAATCACTTAACACGTAAATAACGCTGTCAGGGTTACCAATGTTTAGGGAATGGATTTCGAAGCTTTTCATCGGATTCATGTGGCGCACGGCCAATGTCTCAAGTGAACTGTAGGGACGAGTGAAATATGGGTAGTAACTAGAGGTCACCAGTTTCTTCGAGAATCTAATCTTAACTGAAGATTATAAAACACAACCGCAGTGAATCTTGTAAACGTCTTTTCTTTGTCATATTGTTATCATGACATATCTTATGAATCCATGTTAATGTACTTATTAATCCAAGGGAATTAGTGAACTTCCTGGCTAGGTTTTGACCTTGCACCATTTTTTACAGGTCCAGTTCAACAGGCGAATCCTCGGTAGAGGCAGAGTACGTGAAAAGTAAGAATAAGTCTTCGAAAATTTTCTAGAGTTCCGTGAAGATGTAGGATATTATTTGATTTAAGTTAGTTTGGTTTGGACACATCTTTAGTCCATTATCCTTTGGGATTATTTAATTATCCATTTGTTTGAACAGCTTATCATTGAAGTTCATAAAGTTTATTTCAGCTTTATTTTACTTAAGTATTGAATGTGAGTGCAAGCTTCTTGTTAGCTTGGTGTAACACGTACACCCTAGAGCTATAGGTTGTTAATAGTTCCGAAGGAATGCGTAGTTCTCATTAAGTGAGGGCTGCAGACCTAAAATGTTAGGACGGGGCATTACAGCTGGTATCAGAGCCTCTGGTTCAAAGTCCCAGAAGGATTTGTGTTGAGTTAGGATGGTTTCTTATGACACGTTAGGCACAAAGTTAAGAATGCATATGAATGAATTGTTTGCTTGTTGCTTGTTGTTCGGCTTGAATAGCCATAGACTTAGTTCTGTTTCTTATCCTCTTTTTTCGTGTATCTCAGAACTATATCTGGGAGGAGAGCGAGAGGTAGGGGTGGTCGGCGAGGAGGTAGGGGTGCACGAGGGAACGATGTTGATGTTCCTATTGGTGAGGTGAATGCACCACAACCCGAGGTTCCTTCACCACCACAACAGGGAGAGATCGGGCAAGAATATGGTCAGAATCAGGTCAGAATCGGGCAGGAGGTGTAAACCCTCAGATGCCGAAGTGGATAATGTTTCGACAATTAATCAGAAGTCAGTGAGGGGTTGTAGTGGATGCACGTTTGGGTGCTAGGGGACCAGTGGCACCAGCTCCGGTTCAGGTGCCACAACCACCAGTGGTACAGGCAGGAGCACCTACAGGGCTTGAGTTACACAAGCACTTATTAAGTTTGAAGACATGAACTTTTGGGGGTTCTACAGATCTATTAGTGACTCATCAGTGGATCAAGGAGATTGAGAAGACATTCAGGACTTTTGAGTGTCAGGAAGAGTATAAGCAGAGGTTTGCAGCTTTTCAGCTTATAGATGACGCATTAGATTGGTGGGAGTCTCGTTCCCAAGATTTGGATACTACCACCTTAACTTAAGAGTAGTTCCAAGTGATATTCTTTGACAAATACTTTCCTCAAAGTACACGTATGGCGATGGAGAAAGATTTTCAAGACTTGAGACAGAAAAGGACCAGACGATGGTTAAGTATGAGAGAGAGTTTTTCAGACGGGCTTTGTATGCACCGGGTCTTATTCCAACTGAGCAGAGTAAGATACAGAAGTTCTTGAGAATATTAAATCGGCAGATCTCTAGGCACATCATTGGGTAGCCAAGTTTCGATACATTCTCTAAGGTTATGGAGTGTGCATGACTTCACGATCAGGAAATCCAAGAGGAACGCCGGAAGAGGAGTGAGAAAGCTGAGATAAAGTCAAAAGACAAGCATGATCAAAAGAACAGACAAGGATAGTAAGGAAATAACCAGGACAACTGGGATAGTTAAAAGAGGTAGTGGACCGAGGATAAGAACACGGGTGCAGTAGTTCCTACGCAGCCCAAAGCAGTGAGAACTGAGGGGGGCACTAGGTGTATGATTAAACGACCTTGCTACTCCTATAGTGAGATAGAACACAGAGCAGCGGGTTGTCCACATGGGAATTGAGCACAAGGGGCTAGACAGAATCAACAGCCAAGGCAGAATGGATAGGGTCAATCTCGACCTCAGCCCGCTATACCTGCACCTAATCAGGAGAAACAACCACAGGGATAGCCACAGGGATAGCATCATGGTAGATTCTACGCTGTAGTATCGAGGGATGCGAGAGCGCCAGAGGGGATGGTGGAAGGTACATACCTGATTCACACTCAGCTTGGCCGAATCCTTTTTGATTCTGGAGCTTCTCATTCCTTTATATCTCGTATGTTTTTGGACACTTTGACACTTAGGCCAGAAAAGTGTGATTACCCTTTTTCTGTTATGTCACCTATGGGGAGGACAGTACCAGTAGAACTAGTTTGTAGCGGTTGTGTTATTAGTTTGGGAAAATTAGATTTTACCTCAGATTTTTATGTGTTAGGTATAGAGGGATTTGATGTCATATTAGGCATAGATTGGCTTGTTGTACACCGTACGAAGTTGGATTGTTACGTGAAAACGGTAACATTTTCTAATCCAGAGGAAACGGCATACGTGTTGTCGTTGTCGCAAGGATGTGGTCTTGATAGGACACTCTTATGTTTTGTGGATATGTCAGAACATCGGTTGAAGGCAGAGAGCTTGAATCGATTCTTGTGGTGCGTGAATACCGCAATGTATTCAGCGAGGTCCCAGGGTTACCACCTCACAGAAAGATAGACTTCTGCTTGGAGCTGGGTTTGGGCACAAAATCGATTGTTAAGACACCTTATCAGATGGCTCCAATTAAGATGAAAGATTTGAAGAACCAGATAGACCAGTTATTAGCTCAGGGTTTCATACGTCGTAGTTTGTCACCTTACTGTGCACCTATTCTTTTTTGTAAAGAAGAAAGATGGGTCTATGAGACTATGTATAGACTATCGGGAACTGAACAAGGTTATGGTTAGGAATAAGCATCCTTTGCCTAGGATAGATGATCTATTTGATCAGTTTAAGGAGCACAATGGTTCTCAAAGATAAACTTAAGGTCGGGTTATCATCAGCTTAGAGTCCGAGAGCAGGACATTCTTAAGACAACATTTCTGACAAGATATGGGTCTTATGAGTTCTTGGTAATGCCGTTTGGGCTTACTAATGAACCAGAACTGTTTATGGATCTGATGAATCAGTTTTTCAGAGACTTCTTGGACCAGTTCATAATCGTTTTCATTGACAACATCCTAATATACTCTAAAACACGAGAGGACTATGAGATTCATTTGCGTAGAGTACTTCAGACTCTACGAGAGCACCAGTTGTATGCTAAATTTGAGAAATGCAAATTTTGGCAACAAGAAGTGAAGCTCTTGGGACACTTAGTGTTAGGAGCAGGAGTGGCAGTGGATCCTTCAAAAGTTCAGGCTATCCTAGAATGGCAGCAACCCACCACAGTGACGGAGGTTCGGAGCTTCCTAAGTTTAGCTAGGTACTATAGGCGGTTCATCGAGAGATTTTTCGTGTATCACAGGTCCTTTGACAAGACTCACTAAGAAGGACATTCCAATCAAGTGGGATGACAAGTGTGAGCAAGCATTTGAAGAGTTGAAAGCTAAGTTAACCACGACCCCAATTTTAATCATACCGGAGAGTGGAATTAGACTCATGGTGTTTACCGATGTGTCGTATCAGGGACTGGGATTCATTTTGATGCAGAACGATCGAGTAGTTGCATATGCTTCGAGACAGTTGAGGATAAATGAGCATAACTATCCGATTCATGATCTTGAGTTATGTAGTGTTTGCACTCAAGTTTTGGAGGCATTACTTGATAGGTGAAAGGTTTGAGCTCTTTTCGGATCATAAGAGTCTCAAATACTTGTTTTCACAGAAGGAGCTGAACATGAGACATCGTAGATGGTTGGAACTACTAAAGGATTATGACTTTCAGTTGCAGTATCATCCAGGAAAGGCCAACGTGGTGGCAGATGCTTTAAGTAGGCAGCCTAGGGGTATTGTGGCGTCTATGATGGTCCGGTAGTGGTGACTGTTAGAGGTAACTTCGGAGTACAACTTGAATTTGGCAACCCGGGAGCAGAGACAGTTATTGTTGGGGAGTGTGGTCATACGACCCACTCTGGTGAGCTGAATCATTAGTGAAGAAGGTAATTAATAGTGGTGTCGTGACAGAGTTGCAGGAGTTCAACAAAGAGAAAACACGGACATGACTGTAGGGGAGGATGGTGGCTTGAGGTTCAAGGGTCACTTGTGTGATCCAAAGAAATCTAAATGGAGAAGGGACATCCTGAACAAGGCACATCGTAGTAAGTATACTATACATCCTGGAGAGAACAAGATGCATGGGGACCTCAAACGACAGTTCTAGTTGTCAAGAATGAAGCGTAGCGTTGCAAAATTTGGGTGTACATGCTTTACATGGCAGCAGGTAAAAGTAGAGCATTGGAGACCAGCAGGTACTCTGCAATCCTTGGATATACCCGAGTGGAAATGGGAGAACATATTTATGGATTTCATCGACGGATTACCTAAGAGTAGGAAGGGGAATAACTTTATTTGAGTGATCGTAGATAGACTAACCAAGAGCACACACTTCATGCCAGTCAAGAAAACATACACAGCAGAATAGTTGGCTTCGTTGTATGTGAAGGAGATAGTTCAATACTATGGAGTTTTAGTCTCAGTGGTGTCGGACCGAGATACTTCGTTTACCTCGAAGTATTAGAGAGCTTTTCAAGACGCTATGGGAACGCAGCTTGATTTTAGCACTGCTTTTCATCCTCAAACAAATGGGCAGACGGAGAGAGTTAACCAAGTGTTGGAGGACATGCTCCATTGTGTGGTGTTAGATTCCAAGGGTAATTGGGAAGATTCATTACCACTTGTTGAGTTTGCCAACAAAACAGTTACCAAACCAGCATCGGGATGGCACCATTTGAAGCATTGTATGGCAGACCATGCAGATATCTAGTATGTTGGGCAAAGTTGGAAAGTCGAAACTTCCAAAATCGAAAATCGTACAACAGACTATAGAGAAGATAACTCTAATTAAAGAGCGTATGTGCGCAGCTCTCCTGTTGTTACTCACGACATCAAGAGCACCTCTCTTAATATCCACTTTTTTTTCTGTATGGCACCTCTCTCCCTTTTAAACTTCAAGTCTCCCCAACCAATCTTCCAAAACCCTGCTGGTCTTTCTTTTCTATCCCACTGTACCCGACCTTTTCAATTCCAAATCCAATATGGAAGTATAATACTCTTTTATTCTAAGTTACTAATCTTGGGGGCAGCCCACTTTTGTTAAAGGCACCCCATCAGTATTTAGGAAGGTTGGGACTTATATATTGTGTTTATATAAAAAACTAACCTAGTTATAACCCTTTTAGGGTTCTAGTCGACCAAAAGAGAGAGGGAGAGCAAGAGAGAGAGTCGACTAGGGCTGGAAGGCAGAGAAACACCAAACTTTTTTGAAGGTTTGGTCGAAGAAGGATCGTGTACATGAGAGAAGAGGATGCAGGCATCAAGTTGCAGAGGTTTCTCTTCTTCTTCCTTGCGTTTCGGAAGCATTCTCGATTCAAGGCAAGTAGTAACTTGCTCTTTTGGTGTAAACTTAGGTTTTTTATGTTGTTTCGATGCTTACTTATTGAATGCTAGCATGAAACCTAGTTTAAGTGTTGATTACATAATTTCTTAATGATTGATTGCATGTAGTCTATAATCGTATGATAAGTGTATATTTTCTAATGGTTAGAATGCGTGGAATCTATGAATATTTGATGAATATATGATTCCCTAACATTGCAGGTGAGAAAAACCAAGTTTCCACAGAGTTTTGCTGAAGAACAAAACCTAAAATCGCGAGAAAACCCAGGGGTAGGTATCGATACTGACCTCACCTGATGCATGAAGAGAAGTCAGTATCGATACCCTCACTGTGGGTATCGATACATGCCCATTATTGGGTAATAGATGGGGCTAGTATCGATACCCTCCTTGTGGGGTATCGATACCAGCGGTATTTGTTACCAAAGTGATTGTTGGTATCGATACCCACAACTAGCTTTCAGTCCCGGAATGTGTTATGTTGAGTTCTTTTTATGGTAAGCTTATGTATATAGGTTATCATGATATATGACATGTAGAAGATAGTTTATTTATGTGCTTAAAGAGCATAGAGTGTATATTTAAACTATCTGTGAACTACTTACATGATGATGAATACTTGTAGACACATGAATTATGTATGAATCCTCTATAAACTGATGTGTGGATAAACAACTTGTTTGGCGTGTATGCAAACATGGTATAGGTCCTATATAGGCCTGGTCTTACCCTTCTAAGCAAGGTATACGGAATCGCCAAGTGAGGTCCACAGAATCACTTGACACGTAAGTAACGCCATCATGGTTACCAGTGTTTAGGGAATAGATTTCGAGGTTGTTCATCGGATTCACGTGGCACGCGGCCAATGTCTCAAGTGAACTACAGGGATGGGTGAAACATGAGTAGTAACTAGAGGTCACCACTTTTTTCGAGAATCTAATTTTAACTGAAGATCATAAAAAACAACAGCCGTGAATCTTGTGAACGTCTTTTCTTTGTCGTATTGTTATCATGACATATCTTATGAAACTATGTTAATGTACTTATTAATGTAAATCACTTAGTTAACCCGAAGATTCGCCTGTTGACCTAGCACCATTATTTTACAGGTCCAGGTCAACAGGCGTATCCTTGGTAGAGGCGGAGTACGTCAAAAGTAAGAATAAATCTTTGGAAACTTCCTAGAGTTCCGTAAAGACGTAGGATATTCTTTGATGTAAGTTAGTTTGGTTTGGACATATATTTAGTCCATTATCCTTTGGGATTATTTAATTATCCATTTGTTTGAACTGCTTATCATTGAAGTTAATGAAGTTTATTTCTGCTTTATTTTACTTATGTATTGAATGTGAGTGCAAGCTTCTTGTTAGCTTGGTGTAACGCGTACACCCTAGAGCTACAGGTTGTTAATAATTCCGTTGGAATGCCTAGTTCTCATTGAGTAAGGGTTGCAAACCTGAAATATGAGGGCGAGACATTACTAGAAGATACCAATTAAGAGGTTGGGCCCACCTAATTTGTTTCTCTTTTAGTTTAAAGAAGAAAATAAATATTGAACAGAAAAGTAAGTAACAAATTAATGGAATTGGGAAGTGGGGCCCATGTAACGTTGAAAGATGAGAGGTTTAAAAAGTAAAACTTAGGTTGTGAGGTAACTTGCCTTAGTAACCTTGATTAGTGATGCCCAATAAGAGGTATCAAGTACTTCAAAAGAGAGGTATGATGTGTACTCCAATAAGAGGTTTAATACGATATGATAAAATATAATTTCTTCAGTTGTGATGTTGTGAATGTGGTATTGTGATTAGACCTGGCAACGGGTCATCCGCGGGTCGACCCAAGGCGGGTTAGCGGATAGGCGGGTTAATATTATGAAACCCTAACCCTGACTAGTTTATGAAACGGGTCATTTTTTCAAACCCTAACCCTAATAGGGTTGACCCTATCCGTGACCCTAGTATACAAAAATTAAGCTTCTTTTAAAAAAAAAATTGGACCATTTCTTGATCACGTTAATGAAGGTACTACTACTAACACAAAAATTAGAGACTGATCTGCAAAAACGTTAGTATTTAATGTTAGCTTCAACTTAAAAAATTGGGCAGATTAGGACATGTGTTCTTAACTTGATAATCAGTAATCAAACAAGAAAAAAAATTAAAAGATAGGCCGATAGCCCTATGTTTGGATCTACAGCTATCGTTTGGGACCATTGAAGAGTAGAGAGAGAGGCGCGAGAGAGAAGAGATAGTACCTTAATGGATCGACTTCGATTTCAGTTACAGACACTCCGCAAGTGATGCCACAAACCTAATTCACCATCCCTTTGACTAGATCTAGAAAACAAAATTATATTTTTCTTAACCTAGCACATCTACCGCTGATTCCCTTAACCACTATAGATGATCCTAGAGTAGCTAATTCCATAGTCACCAATTACCCATGTAGCAAGCAGCAATTACATGGTGCCGATTAAAAAAAAAAAAGAAAAGAAAAAAAACATGGATAAGTGGGAAAGGGTACTATGAGGATTCAATGTTTGAAAGATCCAGCAGCCAAGCTTTGTACACTTGATAATCCCCAGGGATCCATCGGCATATTAACCGATCTACTTTATTTCTTTAGTTCTCTGTTCCTTCTCCTTCTAATGCCCTCTTCAAACTTTCAGCTTTAGGTTATCAGCTCACGGATAAGAGAGAGAGGATTTTGATCCAGATAAAGTAAAAATCTAAAGAGAAAGATTGGTGGATAGGCGAGTTATCAGCGGATTTAGCGGGTTGACCCGTTACGAAACGGGTCGAAAAGATCAAACCCTAACCCTATCCGTTTAACTAACGGGTCGAGTTAGGGTAGGGTCAGACGGGTCGGATTAGGGTAGGGTTGGCGGGTCACGAGTCATTTTGCCAGCTCTAATTGTGATGTTGTAATTTGGCCTATTTTTTTTTTTATAAAACTCCCTAGGAGCAAAATTTATTCAAAACGAGAGTAAAAGCATAAAAGAGAGGGGGACATCAATAGCCTAACCTCCATTAACATATTACAGAATAAATCCAAAATAAAAGTCTCATTACTTGAATCTATAGTAAGGTAAACCTAGGAGATCACGACCAACTGAAGCACGTAGAAAATTCGGCATTATTAGCCACCAAAAGAAACCCTGAGAAGCAGCACCCCTCTTTGATAGTAAATCTGCACATTGATTTCCTTCCCGAAAAATGTGAATGATGGAGTTGAATCGAAGATAGTCTATTAATACATACGTCCCATCTATTCTTGAGACGCCAAGGCACTTTGAACTTACCCTCTAAAGCCATTATCACCAAAATAGAATCGCATTCCAACCAAACTTGATTCCAACCATGGTTTAGGGTGATCTCAAGCGCATAAATGGCTGCATGAAACTCAGCATAAACAGAAGTTTTGATGCCAAGGCTAACAGCAAAGCCACCCATCATTCGACCATGGTGATCACGAAAAATTCCTCCACTGCCTGCGTTACCTGGGTTTCCAAAGGAACAACCATCAGTATTAACTTTGATCCATCCAGTTAAAGGAGGGTGCCAACTGACTTGATCTATACGTTGCGAGGTCTAGTAGAGACTCCAAAGTATCTAAGAGTCGATAGGTCCACAACAGAATTACTCATATGACCACATGAAAGCTTACCTGATTCTGAAGTCAACCTTATAATGAATCTAACAGTTTGATTAAGAGGCACCCAATCATCCTCAAACCTAACTTTGTTACGACACCACCAAATGTCCCAAAAAGCATTAATAATTGCTGCCCAGTAAAGGTCTCTCATCTGAGAACAGTAAGACAACCTAGAATGGGCTGATAATAGAGCATCCAAGTTACTATGATCAATACTTATATTGAAAACATAACCAATCCAGTTCCACACTGCTGATGCATACTCACATTCAAAGAAGAGGTGCTTAGTCGATTCAAATGCGCAGGGAGATTTGCAGAGAGAACAACATGACGTGATAATGATTCCAACAAGATGGAGGCAATCATCCGTAGACAAGCGACCATGAATAATTTTCCACATCAGCCAAGAACGTCTAGGTGTAATAAAATTAACCCAAATATGCTGAAACCAAGGCCTAGTCGCACCTCTAGGCTTAATAAACTCAATAACATTCTTAAATTTAAGATCACCATCGAAAGAGTGAACCTAAACTTGCCTGTCTCTTAACACCTACGTGGTTTGGCTTAATATTATGGATTTGCATATACAAACCAGAATCATTCAACCATCTAGTGTTCGGAATGCACCAATTATTGTCAATAATGAAATCCGCCACCTTGGCTTGGAGAGAATCCCTTGCTGAATGATCTATGCTTAAGTAATAAACAATGGAACAACCACGAGGAATACACTAGTAATCATTCCAAAAATTAATCAACTTACCATCACCTAAGATCCAAGCAGTGTTTGAAATGATTCGGCTCACTGCTTATTAATACCCAGCCATATCGATGAACTCTTGTAATACTTGATTGGTTTGTTTTTTGGAAAAAATCTAGCTCTCATGAATGAGGCCCAGTGTGAATTGCCATTCACTAAATCCCATGCCAGTTTGAAGGTAGAAGCTTCGTTGATGGTAGTTAAAGAACGTAATCCCAGCCCTCCCTCGTCCAAAGGCATGCAAACCTTATGCCATGCAACGACAATAGATTTCTTTGTATCAATGTCACCTGTCCAGATAAAATTTTTAATCCACTTATCAGCTAGATTAAGTAATCCCATCGGGCAAGAGTAAACATGGAAGCAGTATAGAAGAGCACCCTGAAGAACAGTTTTCATAAGTTGAACTCTTCCCATCATTGAGAGAGATTTACCCTTCTAAGTAGAGAGTTTAGTCTTGATTGCGTCAATGATGGGCTGAAGGTGACATCTTGTAGGTTTCCCTTTGAAGATGGGGCCACCCAAATATGTAAAAGGAATCTGCCCTAAAGGAATCCCAATAAATTCTGAAAGGTTTGTCCTCCTACGGATTGCCAACTTGCCCATGAAAAGTGTACACTTCTCTGGACTAATGAGTTGGCCTGAAGCAGAACCATAGCTGTTAATGAGATTCATAAGGTTTCTGAGATCTTTCTTAATACCCCTGCAAAAAACCATGATATCATCTGCAAAAAAGATATGTGAAGGAACCGTGCAACCTCTTGGAGAAGAAATAGCCTTGATTTTCCCATGAGAAACAAGAGCCGAGATACCTCGACTAAGAACATCTTCAGCAATACAGAAAAGAAGCGGGGAAAGTGGATCACCCTGCCTCATACCCCTCTTACAATGAAAGAAACCAACTGCTTTTCCATTTACCACCACAGATAGTTTAGCCGAGTGAAGGATAGCTGAAACCCAATTAACAAATACAGAGGAGAAACCAAATGAAGTCAGCACACATAATAGAAAGTTCCAATCAAGCGTGTCAAATGCCTCAGCAACATTCCCGCCATAAGAGTGCTGATCGAGAACATTGATTGCTTCAAAAGCCAAACCAATACATTCTGAAATTTGTCGTTCTTTGAGAAATGCTCTTTATAGAGAGATGATTCTAGTAGCGATGCCGTTCAATCTATCTGCCAAGACCTTTGTAATGGAAATTACTTAAAGCGATAGGACGAAACAGTTCGACTCTATCAGCTCCCTTCACTTTAGGAATCAAGACAATGTGATTAGAATTCATATCCGGGTAGATCCAACATGTTCTGAAAAACATGAGAACTTAATTAAAGACATCATGCCCTACCACATCCTAGAAAAAATGAAAGAAGCATCCTCCGAATCCATCCGGACCTGGAGCACCATTAGCATTCAAGTTAAAGACTGCATTCCTAACCTCTTCCATTGAAGGCAGCATTGTTAGGCAAGCATTTTCAGTACTTGTAACAATATTAGGGATTAGAGAGTCCACCAAATCAGTAACAACACAAGAATTTATAGTGGAGTAGAGGTGCTGGAAAAAGCTTACAATATGGTTTTCAATGTCAATGTTATTGGAGAGAATGTCTTCTCCCACTTTTAAATGAGTGAGGCGTTTTGTAGCTGATCGAAGATGAGCATATTTATGAAAGAACTGTGTGTTTCTGTCACCATCTGCTAACCAAGAAACACGAGCCTTATCGGACTAGAACTTATTTTGGGCATCCAGGGAAGCCATGACTTTATTAGATGCCTCAGAGAAACCTTCAGTTGCCAAACGGAACTGAATATTTTCCAGATCTATGGAAGCTTGAATAACGTTCAGATGAACATCACCATAAACTTCTTTCTTCCATCTTTTCAAGACCATTTTCAATTCCTTGAGTTTCTACATTAAAATAAACATAGGACAGCCATGAAAGTTTCTGTTCCAAACCTCCACCACAATATTCCAGATGTCTTTGTGGTCTAACCACATGCGCTGAAATCGAAAGCTTGTGGGGTGCGTAACACCCCCTCTGATTGCTTCCAAAAGTAAAGGGTGATGGTCAGATTGAATTCTATTAAGAGTGCAACAGTTTGAAGATGACCGGAAAGAGAGCCAAGCTTCATTGCAAAGAACTTTTTCCAGGCGCATTTCAGTATGACGATGAGTGCCTCTGCCATTAGTCCAAGTGAAGAACACCCCTCGAGCGTCCAGGTGATGGAGGTTGCAGGTGTCTGTGAAGGCCCGAAAATCCTCACAAGATAGGCGAATAGGCAGAGGACCCCCTCTTTTTTTATGGGCCCCCAGCACAGTGTTAATATCCCCTATAAGACTCTATGGACCATCAAAGTTTTGTTGGAGGTTAGTTAACTCCATCCAAAGGTTGCGACGAGCTGAATATGTAGTACAAGCATAAACTGATGTTATACGAATGACCTTATCATCAACATCAACTTCCAAGGTTACCTGTTGACGAGTATTAGAAATGACTCTTGGAGTGAAGTCCGGGGAGCCAGTACACCAAAGGTTGGAAGCTGAAGTTCCTCTATCGTTTATAGCAAAAACTTTTAGATTAATATTGCTCCAAACGCTATCAGAGAAATCAGAAATTGATATCCAAGGTTCAGCCAAGAACAAAAAGTCTGGGCAGAACTTGAAACAGTAATCAATAATTACCTATTGTGTAGGCTGATTGCCCACACCCCTAGCATTCCAAAAGAGGATTTTCATTTAGGTGGTTCAGTAGAGACGACCCTAGATCGGGTAGGGTATGGATCCTCACGCAATGCTTGTTTTTTAGCTTTCTTCTTTTGTGACTTACAGAGAACAGGTTGGAAATCAGGATCTTCAATCCCGACCCTATCACCCCAAAGTTTAGAAACCGATGCTACTTCCTAAGCAGCCATAGCTGACATTTTTCCTTGAGAGTCAGGAACTATAGTAGTGCCAGAGCTCGATCCTGCATTCGAGGAATGAGTTGGAGTTTCCTTGAGCTGCTTTAAGTTTGTAGGTGTCTGATCATTAAGATGATTTGTAGGTGTCTGATCTCTAGTGGCATCATGAGATTGAACATGAACATTTTTGCGAATTCCTGGAGGCTCCATATCATCCTGCTTTGTATCTACCTGAATAACTAGTTTATTGAGAACCTGTTCAGCAACCATATCCCCAGAATTATTTTTTAATGGATCATGAACCATCTTTCGAGATGCAGATCGACCTCTCGATCGATTCCTTGCTGGGATTACACTAACCTTTTCTTCTTTATTTTTAGCTTTGCACTCACCCAACCCATGTCCAATGGATTTGCAGTAGGAACAGAACGAAGGTAATCATTCATATGATAGTGAGACCAGAAATGCATATTCCTCTCTTTCTACTAGAATCTCGTTAGGTAGAGGCTGAGCTAAATCCACATCAACCAAAACCCTTGAATAATGGCCATATGTGCAATTCAGAGTAGCTGTATCGATACGGATCGGGAGTCCAATTGCCCTGGTGATCTCAAACAATGTTTTTGGCTGCCAATATTCCAAACTTAATTCTGAAATTCTAACCCATGTTTGGCGTGCGTCTGTTTTTGGCGACCTAGATGAAAGTCCGGTGTCTATTGAAACATTCTTAAAATACCTGGTTTTAGGTTCCAAGCCCCAATAGCCCAAATTTGCTGAAGATCCTCAGCTGATGAAAAGCTGAAAGTGAAGTATCCTTTCCGATCGGTGCCATTTTCCATGGATTCAGAGATGGCCATAGCGTGAGAAGTTGATTTCTGAGCTCATCCAGTTTTGGTGGAGAATCACCTTTTGATAATATCAATTGACCAAGCAGAAAATTTTTACAGACATCTAGACCTTTTTTATACTCATCTTCACTGATTTTAATTGAAAGGTGCTTACCTTTTATACATGGTGTTGGTAGCTGCGAGATTGCAAAATCCATAGGTTGGATGACATCAGCAAATGATTTCTTGGTGATGGAAGGCTGACAGGAAGCTAAAGGCTGGAGAAAATTCCATGGGCAGATCGCAGGTGCTTTGGTTATGATCTATTCGTCATCTTCCTTGTTAGGGTTCAGATTATTCATAGTTTCAGCAGATGCAACTATTTCATCTGCCAGCACCTATGAAGGGTGTGCTATGGTTCGGTCGAATCATTGTTTTCGAATATCTCCTCTATCTAATTTGGCTTATGTGCATCTCTCCACAAGAGAGGTTTATATCCAGATCCATCTAAAAGTTGACGGTGGTTAGTTTCTAGAAAAACTCTGACCAAGGAAGTGGAACATTAATATAATAATGTGAGAATGAGAGCATAGAATAATGCATATACTACTATTATATTATACTATACTATATATATATATATATATACACTTTTGCATTGATATTATAGATATGCGTTTTCAAAAAATAAAACTATTTTCTATGACTAAAACCAGTATTTTTAAAAGTATTTTTGAAAAACGTATTTTGAGATAACAACCCTAAGTGGTTGATTGTGTTTTTGATAAGAGGAGTGTGTAAGGTCTTTTCAAAGAAAAGAAAGATTGGTTTTTGAAGTGCATTAATGGATGGGTTTTTAGCAAAAAGCTTGTGGTTTTTCAAAAATGGGTGTTGGTCAGCCTTAAATAACTTATTATTTTTTATTGTGTACCTACTGAGCTTTGCTCACTCTACGTCCCCCATACAGGAACAAGACGAAGAACCCGAAGTTAGAGCCTAAAGTTTGAAAAAAAAAAGCTATTTAGAAGTACGTACCGTTCTAAGCACTTGAGGAAGATGATTAGTAAAAATAGATCACATGGGAATATTGGATTAATATGGTTGCTTGGTTAACTATATGTTTGGTAGTTTTGGTTTGGTTTTGATTATTTCAATGATACAATGATTGTTTTTAGACATGGTTGATTAGTTATGAATAGTTTAACTGGATTGCTTTATAATGATATATGAATGAATTTTAGTTTAGTACTTGTGTTATGAATGTTTGAATGTTTTTCTGCATTCTTCTATAATTTCATTAGACTCTGTTATTTAAACTTACTTAATTTCACTTTATTTTGAGACTAGAAAGTTGACCTTTCACTTACCCTAAGTTTAACCTTGTATGTTAGAAAATCCTGAATTCCTGAATTAGTTTGAGTTGAGCACAATTTCTATGTAAAATCGTAGGGAATTAGATTCTGATACTTAAAAGTTTTAGATTTCTTTATCTAGTTTCCAGATAACCTAACCAAATTGATTTCCGAATTATAATTAGAGATAAAAGGCCTATTCTTCGTCGCTGATGCAAAATTCTGACAGTAGCATTATTCTAAGAATTAGTTCATTTTCTTTAGTATTAAAGTTATTAGGGATTTTGAACTTAAGTAGAGTATGTAGAAGAGACTAAACGTAGATACCTAAATGGTTTTACATAGTGTTCAACAAGGTATTGTCCTTTCTCCCCATCCAGTGACCCTCTGAGGCCCGGGTCGTGGATTAGACTCGAAAGTGGGTTGGACCACTGGGATCCCGGGGTCGGGGTGTCACAATCTTTCTTTTCAAAACAATTAGTTCAATTCTTTTATGAACATCGTTGTTTTCAGAAAAACAAGTTCAGTTTTATCTCCTAGTATTTGAACAAATGATTTGAAACATTGAATTATATTCGTTTTTAAAGCTTAGTATATTTATTCTTATGAGTTTCATTACATATCCAAGAGATTTTCATTCTTTCTTTAAAACTACCTGTTATTCTAGCTAAAATGCTGTCAAAATACACAAACAAAAGTTTGTGCATGTTTTTTGAACTGAATGAACTAGAATTAGGCTCTGGCCAAAAGACAAAGTTTAAGATCTCTGAGTTTAGTTTACAGAGAATCAAATGGTGTCCAAAATCGATTTAAAATGAGTCAGATACACTGGTTTTTCTGAACTGATGCAAAACTGTCTTTGTTTTCAAAAACTCCGTTGAAACTGTAATGCCCCGTGCTCCAAAACAAGGGACATTACCATCAGTCTACAACGAGAATCAAATTCGGCAAAGTCTCCCCTGTAAACTGGACCTTTCGTCACCTAATAGACACAGTGCATACAAGAAATACGCAGCGGAAGCAAATTTAAACAAAAGGTATGCACTAAAAATTTGCAACCCATTTCTTTTCTCAACTCAACTAAAATCCCAACAACATGGGACCAGGAGAGACCTGTCAAGATAACATTGTCTAAAATCATACCATCCTCTAAGTCACCTGCAAATAACTATGATATTCAGTCTCTCCCTTAACATGGACATATTTGTGATATAGTATATAGTTATGTTTGTTGTTTTCTGTCAAAATATATATAGTGAGAAAAGATAAAGTAAAAGTTGCCTTCATTATAACACAAGAGTAACGTGAGGCTCACAACCGGGCCATAAAACATAAGTCCCAAGTAAGAAGTTAGAGGTAGAAAAAAAACGTCCACTGTGACTGAAGAGAGGGAAACCTACATCAAACCCAAAACAAGGAAATCTCTCGCCAACAACGTCGTCACAACACCACTAAGGATCCTAACTCGATCCTCAATCGACAACTGTAAAACAACGAAAATAATTAGGTGAGAAACTCAGTAGGTAGATCAACTATCCTAATATCATCACATGCAGCGATTAATCTGAAAACATCTCAAAAGCATTTGTAAAAACAATGCATACTATATAGTTGGTTGAAACATCAAAGAAAATCCTGCATATATATATATACAAACAATAGTAGTGTACTTCTGCTAGCATAGCCAAGGAACACGACCGAGTTACCCCAGTCAGGATTTTACATCAAGATCATTTACTAAGCACGCACAATTGACGACTGCAAACTAGACAAGGGCCCCCAACTAATCCAGGGAAGGTTCCCCGACAACCTTCCCCCGCGTCTAACACCCATCGGGCAGGCATGCGAACCTAAGCTAAACTAGTTACTCAATACCACCAAAAAACTTGGTTTACCAGGAAATAATCGTGACTTCCCAGACTTCCCTAGATGTACTTGTCTCCCTGACGTCCCATTCCTTCCTGAAGATAAAAACACCTAGTAAAGTCTCAGATGGTATACCACATCCGGATAAGCATGATCCACCATCCTTGTAGGAAGTCCTCAACCTTTCTGAAGAGTCCATGTTTTATGTTTGTCGAATTTTGTGTCAAAGGTAAACTCAAGATGGTCAATGTAACTTGAGTTAGAGTCTAGTGAGTC
>MVGT01002825.1:77494-100424 GCA_002174775.1 Macleaya cordata
GCATTTGTTCACAATTCGAGAGAAATATTTCATAAACATGATATGAAGTCAAGCATGCATATTTCCATATTTAAACCAGTTTCTCAATGTTTTCTTCATAACATCAGTTTGTTGTTATCCATAAATTTCATGTCATGCCTTGCATACAAAAGTACACACATAACAGTTCGAAACATACATTTAAAAAGGTTGGGTGTTATTAAGATGAATTGACCACCTACCTCTAGCAGTACAGGAACTGATCCTCCTCACCCAGAGAGTCAGCAACACCCAGCTCACCAACTGGACAAAGAAAACAAAAGACAGAATTAGGTTCTAGTACTTAGAACCAAAAATCAAATAGATAAAAGAGGGACAATAAGAATTTAAAATCAAGAAACATCAACGACTTAGAGTACTACTCTAAACCTCACAAGTTAGTAGGATTAGTACTACTCCTACTTCAAACGTTCTAATCAACCATTTTTATCAAGAGGCAAGTCAAGGCTATAAATCGTTTAAGGCATCGATTAAGTTAACTTTACCATAATCCTCCCACTAGAAATCCTCAAAAATCCAAAAATAGGTAAACCGGACCATCTTAGGCTTAGATTTATCCTCCAGGTTTTCAAATACGATAGTTTCATTCATAATCACTTAGATTCCTAGTCTAACATAACCAAGTTGATTTAAAATTGAATCTCTAGCACCCCTACATCTATAACCTCAAATTTTTTTCTTATACAACCCGAGTACAATTCAATTCATAAATCATCATACTAGTTCTCAAAGGCAAGAGCTATAAGCACCCATTGTTTATACCGTTTAACTTATCTGTTACTTAAAATTAACAGAGTCAGTCCAAAATGAGCAAAACTAGTCTATAAAACCCTTCATGAACTTCAGGTTCATCACTAACCATTATATTTGAATTTCCTTGTGTTTCCCATCATCCATCAATATCACACAAGATCCATTTCCTATTTCCCATTACCAACTCTACCCTTTTTCAAGTAAGATATGGAAACAGAGTTAAAGCCATTTAGTTACCCTCCACCATTCAAATTTAACCCAAACAAGGTGCTTCTACACTCTAACTACAAGCGCATATGGATTTCAAAACACGAATAGTTCCAAACTCTTTACTCATTATAGTAACAACTTCCAGGAACTATCATTAAAACTAAAGATAAATAAGGTCATCTTTACTTCAAAATGCCCAAAACGGTTCATCGGATCATTTTTAAGATCAAGAGTAAATCATACCTCATTTTTAATATGAAACTAGGGAAAAATCAGCTCATGGCTTCTCACAACTTAAAAGCATGATTTATCATAATCTTATGAATCCCCAATAATATAGGTTTCACCATCAAATTTATTTACCTTGAACATAAAATTTCTTTTTCTATCAACATTCACAAGCTATACAAGGACAAATCACCATAATCTCATCAAATTTAAATCTCCACTTGCATGCATCAAAATGGGGGTGATTAGATCATAAAAACCCATATATTCACATAAAATCTTCAACCCATCCATCTAACAATTTCTAAGGCAAAACAAAATTTTATTTTCTTCAAAAAACCCCAATTTACATCACAAAAATTTCAAGATCTACAATATTTAGGTGCTGATTTCTCATCTTAACACAAAACTATTAGCCCATCTCATCCCCTCTTCCACCATTAAGCTCTAAAATTCTAAGATCTACACTAGCATGCATGTTGAACAACAAAAAAAATCTAAGTTATTAACTCAAAAATTCAGCTGAAATGGGAGTGAAATGGGTGAGAAAATCTTACCCAAGGAGCACCCTTTTCTTTCTCTCTTCTTCTTCTCCTTTCTCCTCCTTCTTCCTTCTTCCTCCTCCTCTTTCTCCTCCTTCTTCTTCTTCTTCTTCTTCTTTTTCTGCCTAAAATGGCAGCTGCTGCCGCCGACAGCTGCTCCTCCTCCTTCTCCGGCGTGGACAGCAGCAGCAGCTGCTGCTGCTGCTGTCTCCTTTTCTCTGTTCTCCCTCTCTCAAAGTCTCGCTCTCTTCCTCATGATCTGCCCCTCATGGTTCCCTTCTCTCTCACTCTCTATCCCTCTCTCAGCCTTTCTCTCTCATAGCCTCTCTCTCCCTCACGTCCTCTCTCTCGGTTTCTCTATCCCTCTCTCTCACAATCTCTCTTCTCTCTCTTTTATTCCCTTTCTTTTTTTTCTTCTTTCCTTTTTTTTTGTTTTTACTCATATTATTGTTATTACTATTGAAATTATTATTTGCATAACCTTTTTTTTATAAATATAGGGTTTCACAGAAACCCTGTATTTTCAAAAGTATTTTTGCACTCTAGAGTTTTGAATAAAATCATGTTTCTTTGAACTTTTCAAACTGAATTACTTGTCTTCCAAATCAAAAATGTATTTCAAAAGAGTTTTCTAAAAACTTACTTTGTCTCAGTTTTTCAAAGGATTTTCCGAGCATTCAAAACATAGGTTTCCAAAGTTATTTTTTTCTGCACGTATTCACTTTAGTGACACCACAGGTCTTGGGTCTAGTGAGTCGGGTCAGGTCCATGGTCCGGGGCGTCACATTGTTAGCCATCACCCAAACTGTAGGTGTTTAATACTCGTATTTTTGAAAAATATTTAAAACTCAAGCACAAATAAGACCAAATAAACAATATGAGTATTTTTTAGACAAAACATTTAAAGCACATTTTAATTGAATTGTGGAATAAAACGGATGAAAAATACTCCTAGTCCATTTAATGACTTATCAAACTTTCAATACAACTAAACAAACCCAAACATGTAGACTAAAGATAAAAAAGAAAAAGAAAATTAAAAAAGAAACCCTACCTAATTGTTTAAGGACCTTACTCTACTTTCTTTCTTTTAACGTGAGGCCACGTGGAAGAAAGTGGAGGAGATTCGCGCGAGTTATCCAGAACTTCTCGTTGAGGGGGTATGTGTAATTTCGAGGACGAAATCCTCTTTTTATGGGGTAGATTGTAATACCCTTAATCCTAGAAGATACTAATTTGGGGTGGGGGGTGAAGCCCACTTTTGTTAAGGGCACCCGATTAGTATTTTAGAAGGTTAGGGAAATATTTATGTCTATATATATATATACATAAAACTAACTTTATTCTAACCCTTTATTTGTTCTAGTCGACCTAGAGAGAAAGGGAGAGAAGGAGAGGGCAGCACGGCTAGGGTTTTGGGCAAAATTCTCAAGGAAGAACTCTAAGATTCCATAGAGGTTTGATCAAGAGGATCAAGATCGAGAGAGAGAAAGGCACAGGCTTCGTGTTGTAGGGCTTTCTCTTATTCTTCCTTGCCTTTGGGAGACAACTTTGCTTCGAGGCAAGTAGTAACTTGCTCTTTTGGTGTAGATTTAGGTTCTCTATGTTGTTGTTATGTTTCCCAAATGATTGAATGCAGGAAAACCTAATCTCTTTACTATTTGCATGATAACTACTTGAAAGAATGCATATAATCTATGTTAGTACGATGTGTATGAGTTTCTTAGGGTTAGAATGCATGGAATCTATGTATATGAGTTGTATACATGATCCCCTAACGTTTGCAGGTAAGAAAACTAAGGTACCATGGAGTTTTGGCATAGAACAAACACTGAAAATGCGAGAAAACCACAGGGGTATCGATACCCATACAGAGTGTATCGATACCTGCCCGATAATGGCCGACAGATGAAGACTGGTATCGATACCTGCCCGGTATTAGCCGACAGATGAGGGCTAGTATCGATACCAGATGGCATCTATTGCCAATGAGGATGTTTGGTATCGATACCACCAAGTAGGTATCGATACCATCGAACCATTAATCATGATAAAATCCAGGGCATCGATGCCCATCCAGAGGGTATCGATACCAAACATACACTGGTCGACAGATGAATATTAGTATCGATACCCACTTAGAGGGGTATCGATACAGGCAGTATCTGTTACCAATGTAGATGTTGGTATCGATACCACCGAGAAGGTATTGATACCAACTGACTGTTAACTTGTAAATTAGGTTATTTTGAGCCCTTTTGATAGGAGGACCATGTTTAAAGGTTATCATGTTGTATGACATATATAATAATATTTATTTATGTGTATAAAGAGCATGGAATGCTTACTTAAACTACTTGTTAACTGCTTTTATGAAGATGAACACTTGTGGACACATAAAAGATGTAAGAAACCTCCATAAGCTTAATGTGTGCTTAAATAACTTGTTTGGCTTGTATGCAAATATAGTTTAGGTTCTGTAAAGGTCTGGTCCTCTCCAAGCGAGGTCTATGGAATCGCCAAGTGAGGTATACAGAATCAATTGACACGTAAGTAACACCGACTGGGTTACCAGTGTTCGGGGGATGGATTTCGAGACTGTTCATCGGATTCACGTGACATAGCCAGTGTCTCAATTGAACTACAGGGACAGATGAAATATGGGTAGTAACCAGAGAGCACTACTTGTTGCGTAAATTAATCTTAACTGAAGATCATAAAGCACAACAACTGTGAAATCTGTGAATCGTTTATCTTGCTACACTTTGCTTACTTAATCTCATGGCATATCTTGTATTTATTTTAATACACTTACCCTTGTAAAGCATATGGTTAACCCGAATCTAAGCCAAGGGAACTAGTGAATTTGCTGGATAGGTTTTGACCTAGCACCATTATCCTTATAGGTCTAGGGCATTAGGCGAATACACAGTAGCGGTGGANATTTTATTCTAGCCCTTTATTTGTTCTAGTTGACCTAGAGGGAAAGGGAGAGAAGGAGAGGGAATCACGGCTAAGGTTTTGGGCAAAATTCTCAAGGAAGAACTCTGAGATTCCTTGGAGGTTTAATCAAGAGGATCGAGATCGAGAGAGAGAGAAAGGCGTAGGCTTCGTGTTGCAGGGCTTTCTCTTCTTCTTCCTTGCCTTTGGGAGATGACTTTGCTTCGAGGGAAGTAGTAACTTGCTCTTTTGGTGTAGATTTAAGTTCTTCATGTTGTTGTTATGTTTCTTTAATGATTGAATGCAGAAAAACCTAATCACTTTACTATTTGCATGATAACCACTTGAAAGAATGCATATAATCCATGTTAGTACGATGTGTATGAGTTTCTAAGGGTTAGAATGCATTGAATCTATATATATGAGTTGTATATATGATCCCCTAATGTTTGCAGGTAAGAAAACTAAGGTACCATGGAGTTTTGGCATAGAAGAAACCCTGAAAATGCGAGAAAACCACGGGGGTATCGATATCCATACAGAGGGTATCGATACCTGCCCAGTAATAGCCGACAGATGAGGGCTGGTATCGATACCACCAAGACGGTATCTATTCCAGATGGCATATGTTGCCAATGAGGATGTTTGGTATCGATACCACCAAGTAGTCCATCGAACTATTATTCGCGATAAAACCCAGGGTATCGATACCTATCCAGAGGGTATCGATACCAGACTTATACTGGTCGACCGATGAATATCAGTATCGATACCCACCTTGAGGGGTATCGAGACCGGCAGTGTCTGTTACCAATGTAGATTTTGGTATCGATACCACCGAGAAGGTATCGATACCAACTGACAGTTAACCTGTAAATTAGCTTATTTTGAGCCCTTTTAGGACTATATTTAAAGGTTATCATATTGTATGACATATATAATAGTGTTTATTTATGTGTTTAAAAAACATGGAATGCATACTTAAGCTACTTATTAACTGCTTTCATGAAGATGAACACTTGTGGACATATAAAAGATGTAAGAAACCTCCATAAGCTTAATGCGTGCTTAAATAACTTGTTTGGCTTGTATGCAAACATACTTTAGGTCCTGTAAAGTTCTGGGCCTCTCCAAGCCAGGTCTACGGAATCACCAAGTGAGGTCTACGGAATCACTTGATACGTAAGTAACACCGACAGGGTTACCAGTGTTCGGGGGATAGATTTCGAGACTATTCATCGGATTCACGTGGCGCACAACCAGTGTCTCAATTGAACTACAGGGACGGGTGAAACATGGGTAGTAACAAGAGAGCACTACTTGTTGCGATAACTTAATCTTAACAGAAGATCATAAAACACAACAGCTGTGAAATCTATGAATCGTTTATCTTGCTACACTTTGCTTACTTTATCTCATGACATATCTTGTATTTATGTTAATACACTTACCCTTGTAAAGCATATGGTTAACCCGGATCTAAGCTAAGGGAAATAGTGAACTTGCTGGCTAGGTTTTGACCTAGCACCATTATCCTTGCAGGTCTAGGGCATCAGGTAAATACACGGTAGCGGTGGAGTTCGTTAGGCAGGAATAAATCTTCGGAGACTTCCTAGAGTTCCGTGAAGACGTAAGACACACTTTCGATTATGTTTTGTAAAGTTGGGACATTATTTAGTCCATTTATTTTGGGATTATTATTTATCCATTTGTTTGACAGCTTATTTGAAGTTAATAAAGTATTATTCAGCTTTATTTTATTTTTGTCTTGAATATGAGTGCAAGCTTCTTGTTAGCTTGGTGTAAAGCGTACACCCTAGAGCTACAGGTTGTTAACGGTTCCGCCGGAATGCCTAGTTCTCAATAAGTATGGGCTGCAGTCCTGAAATGTGAGGGCGGGGAATTACAGTTGGTATCAAAGTCTCAGGTTCAAAGTCCCAGAGGGAGTTGTGTTGAGTTAGGATGATGTTTGTGACACATTGGCACATCCTATGACACGTTTGGATGCTTTGGTTGTCTTTGTGTGATTATTGTTGCTTGACTAATCTAAGTGTTAGACTATGTTGTTTGGGTCTATAGGTTGGTTATGAACCCTATCTAAATAGGTGGGTACAAGGAAACAGGTAGAATCGTATCATGTTAAGGTACTGCCATCAGCAGATAAGTGAAAATACCTACGTAGTTTTGGTTGTGTAGGCACCTCAAGTTATTAGGTTTTCCCTACGTTTGGAAGTTTGGTGGGACTGTGTGTTTCACCCCTGTAGCGCAAGAGCTGTGGAAGTAACGAGTGTCTTAGTAGAGGGACTTGTTATACACATTGAGATGTGCAGTAGATGTTGATTGTCCATATAAGAATGGGATCTATGCACGTATGAAATAGATGCACTAGATGTGGATGTACAGGAATGGGTAGTGATGACTGCCAGCCTTATCGGTAATGGTTTGAGAGTAGTAGCCCATAGACAGACTGAGGCTATAGACTAAAAACTATACATTGAGGTGTGATGACCATTTTGTTGGTGGTATTTCCTATAGATGAGAGGATACTAGTGAATAGTATTTATGGGATTTAATAGTCAGTCGTAGAGGATTGGACTTCTTCTTAGATCATTTTTATAGATCTAAATGGTGGAGATGGATATTAGGCATGGATTAGCTCGCTGCATACCATGCAAGGTAGAATTGTTACGCGAAAACTGTAATATTTTCCATTCCAGAGGAAAAGACAAATGTGTTGTCATTGTCGCAAGGATGTGGTCTTGATAGGACACACCTGTGCTTTGTGGATATGTTGGAACGTCTGGTTGAAGGCAGAAAGCTTGAATCGATTCTTGTGGTGCACTAATACCGCGATGTATATAGCGAGGTCCTAAGGTTACCACCTCACAGAGAAAGAGAGAGAGATTTCTATTTGGAGCTAGTTCCGGGCACAAAATCGATTGCTAAGACACCTTATCGGATGGCTCCAACTGAGATGAAAGAGTTAAAGAACCAGATAGACCAGTTATTGGCTCAAGGTTTCATTCATCGTAGTTTGTCACCTTGGGGTGCACTTGTTCTTTTGAATTAGATGAAAGTGAGTCTATGAGACTTTGCATAGACTACCAAGATGTAAGGTATAGGTTTGGGGTGAGCATATATCCTTTACCTAGGATAGAAACCTTAATTGTTTGGCTCAGAGGAGCGTGATAGTTTCTCATTTTGGCGTAGGGTAATGCAGTCAACTTGAGTCTGGAGCAGGACTTTTTGTGATTAGGTTCTGTATGAGAGAAGAATCTGTAGAGATTTTCGGTAATGTTGATTGGGTTTGTGAAGGCCTCAACATTTTTAGTAGACCATGTTAGTTAGGCCTAATTTTAGAGACGTTGGATAAGGTTATAAATACCTTTATAGTTGATTTTATGATCAACTCCGAAATGCATCACGGTAGTGGGACCCATTTTGTAAGGTAGTATAAGCCTGAGAGAGTGTTAAAGTTTTGCCAAAATTTGACAAATGTGAATTTTAGGCAGCATAAGGTTAAGATCTTGAGACATTAAGTGTCCGGTATTGGGGTGACTGTGATAATCTCTCCAAACGATCGTGACTGAGGGTTGTAACTTTTCTACTTGGGTCGGGCATTATTGACAGCCCATTGTGGAAATTTCTTTATAGCACATTTTCCTAAGGCCCTTTTTGGCTAAGGAAGGTGTGGAGACGTTCGAGTGAGGAAGTTAGTTTGAATAAACTTTCTATAACGATACGCTTGTATGGCATCACCATGTTCACAAATCTTCTCGGAGGTGAACTTGGATTAGTAGTGGTTTCGAATGCAACACATTGGTGGTTATGATGTGTCTTCTTATAGATGATAAGGTAGTTGTCATGCATAGGAATGCCAAAGGGATAAGAGAAGAGTTTACTCGACTCATGATACCACGTGGGTAGTTTTGATTCCCTCTTATGTTTGGGGGCATTAGGTGATTAGTGAGAAGGCGTAGCTCACTACTGAAACCTCAAAGATTTGAATTCTTATAAGCATGAATTAAAACTTTAGACCATGGAGATGGTTTGAATTCTGAAGGACTATAACTCCAAATAATCATATGTCTCGGGATAGTCAATGTAGTAATTGACATGTGGAATGGATAACCAGGAGTGGTGTGACTTCCGAGAAGGGTTATCATCAGTAATCGTTAGAGATGGCGTCCAAGTATTTTTAAGATATGGATTCTTGGGATAGAAATAAATGTTATTAGGTTGCTTAGCAGCTTAATTACACTTGTGAGTTGGAACAGGAGAGACAGTGGATCCCTCAAAAGTTCAAGCTGTACAGTAGTGGCGGCAACCCACTACAGTAACAGAGGTTCGAAGTTTCCTAGGTTTGGCTGGTTACTATAGGCGGTTCATCGAAGGATTTTTGCGGATAGTAGGTCATTTGACTAGTCTCACTAAGAAGGACGTTCCATTCAAGAGGGATGACAAGTGTGAGCAAGCATTTCTATAGTTGAAGGCAAAGTTGACAACAGCTCCAGTTTTGATTATATCGAAAAGTGGAACTTGACTTGTGGTGTTTATCGATGCCTCGCATCAAGGACTGGGATGTGTATTGATGCAGAATAATCGAGTAGTTGCTTATGCTTCGAGACAGTTGAGGATACATGAGTATAACTACTCGACTCATGACCTCGAGTTAGCAGTTGTGGTGTTTGCACTCAAGATATGGAGACACTACTTGATAGCTGAACGGTTTGAGCTCTTTTCAAATTATAAAAGTCTTAAATACCTATTCTCGCAGAAGGAGTTGAATATGAGGCAGCGTAGATGGTTAGAACTACTGAAGGATTACGACTTTCAGTTGCAGTATCATCCGGGAAAGGCCAACGTAATGGCAGATGCATTGAGCAGGCAGCCTAAGGGTATAATAGCCTCTATGATGGTCCAGCAGTGGCGACTGTTGGAGGTAGATTCGGAATACAACCTTGATTTGGTAACCCGCGAGCAGAGATAGCTGCTATTGGGTAGTGTGGTCATTCGACCTACTCTGGTGAACCAAATCATTGGCGAAAAAAGAAACGATCAATGGTGCTGTGACAAAGTTGCAAGTATTCAACAAGGAGGAATCACAGACATAACTATGGGGGAAGATGGTAGCTTATGCGTTCCAAAAAGATCTGAACTGAGGAAGAACATCTTGAATAAGGCACATCGTAGTAAGTATACTATACATCCTGGAGAGAACAAGATGTATCAGGATCTCAAATGACAATTCTGGTGGTCAGGAATGAAGCGTAGCATAGTAGAGTTTGTGCGCACATGCTTTACTTGTCAGCAAGTAAGGGCAAAGCATCGGAAACCAGCGGGTACCTTAGAGTCCTTGGATATACCCGAGTGGAAATGGAAGAATATATCTATAGATTTCATCGACGGATTACCCAAGACCAGGAAAGGGAACGACTCTATTTGGGTGATAGTGGACAGACTGATTAAGTGCGCACACTTCATGCCAGTTAAAAAGACATACATTGCAGAGCAGTTGGCTTCGTTGTATGTAAAGGAGATAGTTTGATATCACGGAGTTCCAGTCTCAGTAGTATCGGATCGGAATACTTCATTTACTTCGAAGTATTGGAGAGCTTTTCAAGAAGCTACGGGAACGCAGCTTGATTTTAGCACGGCTTTTCATCCTCAAACGGATAGGTAGACGGAGAGAGTTAACCAAGTGTTGGAAGATATATTCCGTTGTGTAGTCCTAGACTTCAAGGGTAATTGGGAGGATTCATTACCGCTTGTTGAGTTTGCCTACAACAACAATTACCAAACTAGTATTGGGATGGCACCGTTTGAAGCGTTGTATGGCAGACTTTGTAGATCTCCAGTATGTTGGGCAAAAGTCGGAGAGTCGAAACTTCTAAGATCGAAAATAATACAACAGACTACAGAGAAAATAACCCTAATCAAAGAGCGTATGCGAGCAGCTCAGAGTCATCAGAAAAGTTACGCCTATCAGAGGCGTAGGGAACTTGAGTTTGAAGTAGGTGATCAAGTGCGACTAAAGGTATCACCGATGAATGGTGTTCTTTGGTTCAGCCAGAAAAGGAAGTTGTCACCGCGGGTCGTTGGACCTTTTCCTATCTTAGAGAAAGTAGGGAAAGTGGCTAGCGATTAGCTTTACCCGATCAGTTGGCAGGAGTTTACGATATGTTATGTCTCCATGCTTCGAAAGCATCTTAGAGATGAAGATCATCCAGTAATGGTCGATTTCCATTAGTTAGAGTTGCAGCCAGGAGCAACCTATATAGATAAGCATTATAGGATTCTTGACTACAAGGAGCAGAAGCTTAGGTCAATACCTTGGTTAAAGGTGCAGTGGCATCACCATGATGAGTATGAGACCACGTAGAAGAGAGTGGATGAGATTCACGCGAGTTACCTAGAACTTCTCATTGAGGGGGTATGTGCGATTTCATAGACTAAATCCTCTTTTAAGGGGTAGATTGTAATACCCTTAATCCTAGAAGATACTAATTTGGGGTGGGGGTGAAGCCCACTTTTGTTAAGGGCACCCGATTAGTATTTTAGAAGGTTAGGGAAATATTTATGTCTATATATATATACATAAAACTAACTTTATTCTAGCCCTTTATTTGTTCTAGTCGACCTAGAGAGAAAGGGAGAGAAGGAGAGGGCAGCACGGCTAGGGTTTTGGGCAAAATTCTCAAGGAAGAACTCTAAGATTCCATAGAGGTTTGATCAAGAGGATCAAGATCGAGAGAGAGAAAGGCACAGGCTTCGTGTTGTAGGGCTTTCTCTTATTCTTCCTTGCCTTTGGGAGACAACTTTGCTTCGAGGCAAGTAGTAACTTGCTCTTTTGGTGTAGATTTAGGTTCTCTATGTTGTTGTTATGTTTCCCAAATGATTGAATGCAGGAAAACCTAATCTCTTTACTATTTGCATGATAACTACTTGAAAGAATGCATATAATCTATGTTAGTACGATGTGTATGAGTTTCTTAGGGTTAGAATGCATGGAATCTATGTATATGAGTTGTATACATGATCCCCTAACGTTTGCAGGTAAGAAAACTAAGGTACCATGGAGTTTTGGCATAGAACAAACACTGAAAATGCGAGAAAACCACAGGGGTATCGATACCCATACAGAGTGTATCGATACCTGCCCGATAATGGCCGACAGATGAAGACTGGTATCGATACCTGCCCGGTATTAGCCGACAGATGAGGGCTAGTATCGATACCAGATGGCATCTATTGCCAATGAGGATGTTTGGTATCGATACCACCAAGTAGGTATCGATACCATCGAACCATTAATCATGATAAAATCCAGGGCATCGATGCCCATCCAGAGGGTATCGATACCAAACATACACTGGTCGACAGATGAATATTAGTATCGATACCCACTTAGAGGGGTATCGATACAGGCAGTATCTGTTACCAATGTAGATGTTGGTATCGATACCACCGAGAAGGTATTGATACCAACTGACTGTTAACTTGTAAATTAGGTTATTTTGAGCCCTTTTGATAGGAGGACCATGTTTAAAGGTTATCATGTTGTATGACATATATAATAATATTTATTTATGTGTATAAAGAGCATGGAATGCTTACTTAAACTACTTGTTAACTGCTTTTATGAAGATGAACACTTGTGGACACATAAAAGATGTAAGAAACCTCCATAAGCTTAATGTGTGCTTAAATAACTTGTTTGGCTTGTATGCAAATATAGTTTAGGTTCTGTAAAGGTCTGGTCCTCTCCAAGCGAGGTCTATGGAATCGCCAAGTGAGGTATACAGAATCAATTGACACGTAAGTAACACCGACTGGGTTACCAGTGTTCGGGGGATGGATTTCGAGACTGTTCATCGGATTCACGTGACATAGCCAGTGTCTCAATTGAACTACAGGGACAGATGAAATATGGGTAGTAACCAGAGAGCACTACTTGTTGCGTAAATTAATCTTAACTGAAGATCATAAAGCACAACAACTGTGAAATCTGTGAATCGTTTATCTTGCTACACTTTGCTTACTTAATCTCATGGCATATCTTGTATTTATTTTAATACACTTACCCTTGTAAAGCATATGGTTAACCCGAATCTAAGCCAAGGGAACTAGTGAATTTGCTGGATAGGTTTTGACCTAGCACCATTATCCTTATAGGTCTAGGGCATTAGGCGAATACACAGTAGCGGTGGAGTTCGTTAGGCAGGAATAAATCATCGGAGACTTCCTAGAGTTCTGTGAAGACATAGGACACTCTTTTGATTATGTTCTTTAAAGTTGGGACATTGTTTAGTACATTTATCCTTGGGATTATTATTTATCCATATGTTTGACGGCTTATTTGAAGTTAATAATGTATTATTCAGCTTTATTTTACTTTTGTCTTGAATATGAGTGCAAGCTTCTTGTTAGCTTGATGTAACGCATACACCCTAGAGCTGCAGGTTATTAATGGTTCTGTCGGAATGCCTAGTTCTCATTAAGTATGGGTTGCAGACCTGAAATGTGAGGGTGGGGCGTGCAATTACCCTTGCGTATTCCTGCCCAATGTTTGTGTCAGGTTGGTCAAGTTAATCCACCCCACGCCCCACCTCTTGCACCTGGTTAATGTGTTTCTAGATCAGAGGACCCACTTTCAACTTGAGCTACCTTACCCTTGTGCTTATGAGGCCCACCTCTAGCTCTTGCTTCCCAAATGATAGATGAAACAATACTAATAAACCAAAAGATGGTGGGCCTTACAAAATTTCTATCACCTACCCCTTTTTTTAGATCCCGCCCTAAAAATAGCGGTGTTTAAATTTTTATAAAAATTATTAAGAGCCTAAATGGTTTCTTATGTTATTTTTCTATTTTAGAATAAAATAATGACTGTTATAACTGTTATAACAACTATTATAATGGTGAAAAACGATAATTATCATATAACTGAGTTATATCGAAATAATATAATATAACGTAACAGCTTAGGACTGTTACCGTTATAACGACCGTTTTTTAAACATTTGCTACAATATAATAGTATAGATGAGACTTCAAGTTCCCCTATTTATAGGTTCAATGGCACCCCTTCAAAGAGGTGTAACTTATGCCAAAAGTTACCATTCATGCCTTTTCCAAAAGGCATGTTCCATTTAAACTAAACCAAGGGGTACCTAAGCACCACTTTACATTAAAATAGCTTCTTTTATTAGGTGGTTTTCATTGAAGCCATAAATTTCATGAACTTACCAGCATCACCTATTGATGGGTGAAGTGTTTCTATCCTTAAAAATTGTTCTATACAAGTCTCAAAACCTTTCCTAGTGTCACGGGCGAGACGATTGACCAGCAACATATACGGTCACGTAGCAGAAATTCATATTGCCGTCTACTTGTGCGGTACTACAGACTCCTTCCTAGTCCATAGTCAGCCTCACAAACCATCTCGGTTCTACTTTAAACCTTTTGGTCAACTTGCACCAACATGCACAGTGGAATAACCAACACGAGCCACGCTCATATGCCGACCTACGAGTTACTTCATCGTGCGCTATGACAGTCGTCCAACAGGTAGGATTCACTGTCTCCATAGTACCGAAAGGTAACCATGAATAGCCGTCTACCTAGCTAAGCTGACATTTCTCAGACTGCCCATATAGTCATAAGCTTTACCTGTCAAGAAGCATAGAGGCTACAACCAAGAATACGTATATGCGAAGTCCATCTTGGCTATAAGGTTTTCGCAACATGATAATGCTAGCCTATAATTTACTAGCATCCAATAATCCAGACATAGCTTGCCCCTTGCTATGCCACTCCGTGCTACACCACCTTGGATAGCTCAACACAAAGTATGCCAAACATATCCATAAGCACACCAAGACATAGACTCAGATAGCTCCATCCTTCCAAAGAAGTTGTGGGCCAAGCGTACTGTCGAATCGATGTCTAGCACGCATAGGACCCTCACGTACTCTAAAAATGCCGATGTACCACCTCCTGCATGTATAGTCCTAAGTCGTCTCCTACGACAAAGGAAACCAACGCATAGCCCTTCAGCTAAGCATGGCCCAGCCCACAGGTTGCTCCGTAGAATACCGAATGAAGCTACACCCGAAGGTGCAGCAGGGAGGTTGGGGACCCTCCCTATAGTAGCCTTATTTACCTTTTGGCCTCTGCCTAAAGGAAACATCAAATCATAAGACCAATCATACTCTTTTTCAGTCCATGAAATGAATATACACTTCGCAGCTTCTCCAAGCCTTGAAGCTTCGCCAAGCCCTCTGGCTCGCTCCTAAAATTCACAACATAGCACCTCCATGCCATGAAGCTTCACTTGCCCTCCGGCTCAATCCTTCATATTCCAGTGCATTGCAACTCTATGCCGCCCATATTCAACTAGCCCACCGGCTAAGTCATGGTCTACGCATAGTTTGAGAAGCTGACCATGACAAGCTCCCCCACTCGCTCGGTCGAAGGCCCTCATCGACTAAACTCATGGTATACCTCCAGACTTCGTACCAATGCTCTGGCCTCTAATCAAGTACTCTATCTGACTTGATGCTTAGTGTTTTGTGCTGCCCCTTTCGACCTCTGTCACATTCGGAACAACTACACTTCGCCCAACACTCTTGCTGAACTCAGCCCTGGTAACAACATATTCTTATCTGCTCAATAGGACACCACCGTGTCTCCAATGGCTACACATAGCCTCATATACTGTCTTATAAGACAGGACCCGCAGGTCACTTCCCAAAGCACCATCTTGATGTGGCTCACTAGCCTAATATATCCACTAATGTTCAATCCTCTGTATCTGAGCTTCCTCCATCGATTCAGCTCATTAGTATGCACTTAGTCATCCCACTAAGCTACACCAATGTGCACTCAGGCCTCCCACCAAGCTACACCTCTATGTGTACTTGATCCCCCCATCAAGCTACACCTAACCATGCATCCTCTAATGCTAAGCGGCCCAACGACTCCTCATTGCTGCACATGTGCCACCTTTGACACTAACCATCTGTAAGCTCCCCCACTCTGGTTCACCTGACCATCTTGAGTCTTCCAACTCTGCATGACAACTGGCCTTACACTAGCATACATACCAGCTTCATCATTATCGCTCACCCTAAGCCACAAAGAACTCGAGTGCTGCCCACTCAAGTATCACTATAGCTTCTAGCTCTGTGCACCTCTAGCACCTTACCATCACTAGCTTCGCCCTGAGTTAGCATATCGACAACTATGTAGTGGTCACCTCACTTACAAAGGATCTTGCCATGTGTATCGCAGTGCAAGCACCGCAACACAACTCATATCGCTTCCCAACAAAGGCTCCTCTAGATGCACCTCTGTGCACTCATTGACCAATCAACCTAACTTGATGGTCATCTCATTCCGCACCATTCAGTGTTCCAGTTCCTCGGTCTGCACCTTTACCACGAGCATTATCTCAAACGGTTCTTCTGAACCTGCATATGTGCATCCACTCTGGACTTCACTCCATCATGCACCGAACTGGCCTCCGCCAAGCTCTCAAGCTTTAAGTGTACTCAAGTACCTGAGCAAAAATGCTTTCACCGGGAGTACTAGTTATTCCGAACTCGCACGAATCTTCCCCTGAAGATCGCCTACCATCGCACCACTGTGCTACAACTGCACCTTCTGTGCATACACCTTCCACTGAAGGTTCACTGTCGCACCAATGTGTTTGTCCCTCCTCTGAAGGATCACCATGTGCCACTGCGCCACAACTGCACCCTATGTGTATATACCTTTCTTTGAAGGTTCACTCTTGCACCTCTATGCCGGCATTCCTCTGAAGGACCACCCATGCACCATTGCGCCTCATCTGCACCCTTATGTGCATATACCTTCCTCTGAAGGATCACCGTTGCACCTCTGTGTTAGTCTTCCTCTGAAGGACCATCCATTGCGCCACCGTGCCTTATTGCACCTCACTGTGATGTTCTATAAGGAATGTGCTGTCTCCGATGCCACTTCTCTTGAGCATGGTAGTCTCTACTGAGAACTACATTGTACCACACTATTCGACACCCTGTCAACATACTCTTGGATCTGCCCACTTCACTTGGAGCCATCAAGACATGCACTAAACATTGAAAGTTTTTGGATTTTTTGGTTATGCTCCACTGAACACTGTCTCTTGCAAATACTGCTCCTGAGCATACACCCCTTCACAGTAACTGATATTCATCCCATCCAGGCTCAACATCTTCTAAATACACAGTAGCTTGGATATGGTCTTCGCCAATGGCTCTGTATAGCTCATAGTGTCGCACCGAGTGAGCTACACGATATTCACCACCGTGATCTGAACTCTTTCAGACTTCACGCTCCAATGCACTGTAAGCTTAGATGTGATCTCCACTTATAGATGTTGTAGTACGCATCGATATTCAGCTACGCCTCAACCAACACGATTTACCCACACAAAAAGCTCTACGCGAATCTGACCTTCTCAGAATCCACGTTACAAATGCACCATAAACTTTGATACTATCTCCGTCTAGAGCATATGTAGTCAGCGACCTCGGGCCAACTGAACTACTCTCCAAAGCATACATGCTCCTGAATATTCACCCAAACTCAGAGATACCTTCTTCCAGTAACACTCTTGCAACTGGCACCACTGATCTAGCATCAACTGTCCCATATATTGAGTCACATCCCCTATTCTAACACCACTATGTTTTCCGTATAGAGTAATGAACCCATCCAGGCATCACCAGTTAATGCTACCTTTGATCAAGCATCAGAGATTAATATGCAACACCAAGCTGCACTTTTAACACACTTTGACGCAAGCTTCATCGGACCAGAGACATATGATATGCCAATCCAACAGTAACACCATGCTTGAATATACCTCATACCCAAAATGGCTTCTGCTTGTCTTCAAGGCATCTATGCACGCGGCTCTGCACCCAACATCATGGATCAGAGAACAAATGTAGCTATACCAAGTAGCACCATATGCCAAGCTCTGTCCATCTCACATCTTGGACAAGAAGCTCCCATCATATATGCAACAGAAGCAAAGCTCTATCCTACTATTGGACCAAAAAATGTATATACCCCAACATTCTAGCTCTGAGTCCTCTGCTCTTTGTGGCTCCACGAATATGCATCTCCAGCATAAGCCAACTTCGTGGAATCAGAGGTTGTATATTCGACAACGAGCAACTTCTGCTCTGATACCAAATGTCATGGGCAGGACGGTCGACCAGCAACATATGCGGTCACGCAGCGAAAATTTATATTACCGCCTACCCGTGCAGCACTACAGACTCCCTCCCAGTCCATAGTCAGCCTCACAAGCCATCTCAGTTCTACTCTAGACCTTTAGGTCATCTTGCACTAACATGCACAGTGGAATAACCAACACGAGCCACGCTCATATGCCGGCCTATGAGTCACTTCATCATGTCCTATGACACTTGTCCAACATGTAAGATTCACTGTCTCCATAGTACTGGAAAGGTAACCATGAATAGCCGTCCACTTAGCCAAGCCGACATTTCCCGGACTGCCCATACAATCATAAGCTTCACCTATCAAGAAATATGAGAACGCTAGCCTGCAACTTACTAGCATCCAATGATCCAAACATAGCTTTCCCCTTGCTATGCCACTCCGTGCTACACTACCCCGAATAGCTCAACACAAAGCATGCCAAGCATATCCATAAGCACACCAAGACATAGTCTCGGATAGCTCCATCCTTCCAAAGAAGCTTCGGGCCAAGAGTACTGTCCACTCGATGTCTAGCGTGCATAGGACCCTCAAGCATTCTAGGAATGCCGCTGTACCACCTCCTGCATGTACAGTCCTAAGCCATCTCCTGCGACAAAGGAAACCAATGCATAGCCCTTCAGCTAAGCATGGCCCGGGCCATGGGTTGCTCCGTGGAATACCCAATGAAGCTACACTCGAAGGTGCAGCAGGGAGATCGGGGACCCCTCCCTATATTAGTCTTATTTACCTTTTGGCCTCCGCCTAAATGAAACATCAAATCATAAGACCAATCATACTCTTTTTCGGCCCATGAAATGAATATACACTTCGCAGCTTCTCCAAGCCTTGAAGCTTCGCCAAGCCCTCCGGCTCGCTCTCGAATATTCACAACATAGCACCTCTATGCCATGAAGCTTCACTTGCCCTCCGGCTCAATCCTGCATATTCCAGCACATCGCACCTCCGTGCCGCGCATATTCAACTAGCCTACCGGTTAAGTCACGGTCTACACATAGTCTGAGAACCTGACCGTGACACTAGTATCTGGTTGTATACATACATATAAGTAGGTCTGCTAAGAGATAGACACGCTAAAATAGGTTGGGGCTAAAATAGCCCAGACTTGCAAGGTTAACAATAGTTGGTATACAGTTTGCTCGATCCTCATTTTACATTTTTACCCGAGAAGGGACTATGTATCTTCTTTAGATACTGTGTTATCTTTGGCCTCCTTTGGCCCTACCGTGTAATATATCTGATTTGATTTTGAAAGTCTAATTTCACCCTACGGTTAATGAATTTAACCGTATGTCAATGTGACTATGGTGAAGGATCACACAATCACCTAATTAAAAATTACTAAGGTGATAAGAGTACAACAAAAATCTCTAATAGGAGTATTGACTTATTCGATTCTCAATATGCGGAATTAAGAACAAGAATCGAATGTTTCAATCTCACAACAAGTATGAAAAATATGCACAAGAGATTTTGTTAACGAGGAAACCCAAACTGGGAAAAACCCCGGGACCTAGTCCAGCAAAAATTCACTAAGAGTTATTGAAAACTTACAACCCGATTTACCACTCGATGGACACGAATTACGACTCCCTCTACGCTCCAACAGCTACGGTGTACAGTTCTTCCACAAATTCGAACTCCACGAATTTGCCTCTTAGTAAATGTTGATGCGTCTCCAACTTGAACTCCACAAGTCCCGCACCTTGAACCAATACTTGACTCCTCAAGTATATCACCACAAGCTTGAACCTTCAAGCTCAATCACCGGAAATCCACCGGTAACAAAAACAGAGTTTTGGTTTTGAAATGGGAAGGATTTGAACCAATTTCAACAAGCTTGAGAGCTAAAAGATTAGAGTTGAAACTCTTCAAGAACTTGTTGATTAATAGGGTGAATGGTTGATTGAATACTGAAGATTCAACCCCTATTTATAGTGAAGATGTCCAGCTCAATCCTAGACTAAATTATTAGTTCTAGGTCTAATGGTAGACACCATTATTGGGGATGAGAGAATAATATATTCAGCCTCTCATTCCACTTAGAGATGTTTCCCACGCTCAATTATCTCCCTAAAACAAGGCTTAGAGGGAGATGAGCAATAATGTGTTAGAAAGTTACTTTACAGCTCAGAAAATCGCACTCAGAAAAACGAATCTGGGCGTCGATTTCGAAATCAAGCCTGTCGGTTTCGAAACCAGCATGTGGTTTCGAAACTGACTGAATTGGTTTCGAAACTAACAAGCTCCTGTGATGGTTATTGCCTTTTGGTTTCGAAACCAACATGTTTGATTTCGAAACCAAACTTCATCTGAAGATAGATGAAGTTTAGTTTCGAAACCAAACTGTTTGGTTTCGAAACCAAAATTCATCTGAAGACAGATGAGTTTTGGTTTCGAAACCAACAGTTTTAGTTTCGAAACCAAACTTCATCTGTCATCAGATAAAGTTTGGTTTCGAAATCAAACTAAGGTTGATTTCGAAACAGACTTTTCCCTATATAAAATAATACCATCAATGCAGTTGGTTTCGAAACCAAACTTCTTGGTTTCGAAACCAACACTGTCCAGATTAAAAATTTATCTTTTAAAACACATTTTATCAAGAGTAAACAGTGTGGGAAACACTCTTAGCAATCTAACCACCTATGGTACTTAGTGTTCTAAGTCACTTACCATCCTAGGATGTCTTCCGGTGGTGAGTTGAGTTCTTCGGAGCCTTTGTAGATTTCTTCTCTTTCAACCGAAGTGAACCGAGACTCACTAGACTCTAACTCAAGTTACATTGACCATCTTGAGTTTACCTTTGACACGAAATTCGACAAACATAAAACATGGACCTTTCAATCTCCCCCTTTGTCGATTTCGTGACAAAAACCATTTAAGAGAACATAAAGAATAACCCTTCCCCATTACAGCATAATTTCTCTTACAATGTACTCAAGCAATAAGAAAAAGACTCACTCTCCCATAGTTATGACATCTAAACTTTTAAGAGTAATCTTTTGATGATTTCCTGCAAAGAATTCAAACTCATTCCAGAACAAGATAATACAGATAAGAAAGAAGTACAGTATCTTGTAATGAAAGAAAAATATGAGAAACACAGGGATTTCAACCACTCCCCCTATGTTTTTGAATTCTCTCCCCCATAGTTATGCATACTCCCTGTTGAGTAATCATTCAGAATGATAAACATATCTCCCCCTTTTTGTCATAAATAGACAAAGGGAAAAAGAAATACCTGCAAGAAGAGACATTCAGGTATATATGGAGAAAGGAAATAACTGATGCTTTTGAAAAGTAAAACTGAATCATCCATTAAGTTGTTCTATCTTTCCAAGAATCAAATAATATAGTTTTGAAGAATGAAAGATGAAGCCGCAAAAATTAAAAAATGAAGTATCATTCTCAACCATCAAAAAAAAAAAAAAAAAACTAGCTATCCATCATGTCCTCATCAGAACTGGAGGAGTCAGAGGAATCCTCATCTGTAGAGTCATCATCAGGCTCAACGGGGCGATCATGACTGGTCTTGGATCTCCCCTCCTCTGGTACAGCTGGAATGCCTTCGACGCCCACCTTTTCAGCAATGGCATTCACCACGGGCACCAACATCTTCATATATGCAAGGATGGTGTTGGTGGCCTGAACTTGTGCAATCCGTGCCTGTCGTCGAAGCTCCCTTCGAGTATGTCTAGATGCAGGTTCCGAAGGGATCGATGGAGAAGGCTCAGTCGGAGCAGCAGGCTCGGAGTCTGGAGCAGCAGGAGCTTCCACAGTCTTGAGATGTCCTGTGATCCGCTTTACCGTGCCAACGGAGATTGGACGCATAGCTTCTAGTACGGACTCATGAGGTGGGATGGCAACTCCAAAGTGTTGAAGGATCCTCTCAATAAGTTTTGGAAAGGGAAGCAAGTGGGAATATGTGGCATACTTATTGATTGTGATCATTTGATGTACAATGAAGTCTGCCATCTTTAGCTTAGTCCCTGTTCCCAAATGGAAGAGAAACTCAGCCATGTCATCACTGAGTTTGCTCCGATTCCCAGAGCAGGGGAAGAGGTTTGTTGCTGCAATGTTTCCTAACACCTTATAGAATAAGGTGCACCTAGAAGCAGGGAAACTTCTCCTCCACCCAAAGCGTTCCCCAGCCAATTCTTCTGCTATGGCTTCAGCGCTGGGCAGATATTCTTCCTCAGTATTGCGCTCGGGTGGGAATGAAATTGCTTCCGCATCATCCTCGAACTCGAGGAGAGAGGCAATGAGAGGACTATCCACAATCACAGGTTTTCCACACACCATAGAGGAAAACTTGAAATCCTTCTCATCAATATGGTGAAAGTTCGAGTAGAATACTCGAACCAATCTTGGGTAGGCATCCCCATATCCATTAAAAAGCCTATCCCAGTTGCGAAAATTCAACCTTGATTGAATTTCGAGAAGAGTTGCATCCCTGTACCAATTAACTTGTCGTTCAACGACAAGAGAACGCTTTTGAAAGTGTTGGATGTAAAGGTTGTAACAATCTACTGAATAAAATTTTTCTTTGGTTCTAGGGCAGACGAAGGTTTGGGATGAACCCATAGAGGATCTTGGCCTCTTGGGGTTGGAAGATGTGGAAGGGCGGTTGGAAGACATGAGTGATAACAGCCCTAAACAACAAAATAGGGTTCAAACACAGAGAAGAAAGAAAGATCAAGAGAAGAGGAAGAAAGGCTTACCAAGATTCGTGAAAAACCCTAGCACTTGATCCAAATCGTTTGCAAAACCCTTGAAAACCCTCTCTTTGTGTCGATAAGAAACTCTGATAAGATATCGAGTGGGTTTCGAAAGCCCTTTTATAAACCCAAAAAAAGAATGCCCCTGAAAAATGCGTGATATACGCGGCGGTTTCGAAACCATAAGGTTTGGTTTCGAAACCGAGACAAAAACCTTCA
>MVGT01002827.1:8147-80013 GCA_002174775.1 Macleaya cordata
GAAGGATTTCTCATGCGCCACCGCGCCTCATCTGCACCCACATGTGCATATGCCTTCCACTGAAGGTCTTCACTCTGTACCTCTGTGCTGGCCTTCCTCCGAAGAGCCACTCATGCGCCACCGCGCCACAACGCACCTCACTGTGCTGTCTCATAAGGATGTGCTGTCTCCGATGCCACTTCTCTTGAGCATGGTAGTCTCCTCTGAGAACTACATGGTACCGCACCACTGACCACTGTCAACATACTCTTGGGTCTGCCCCCTTCACTTGGAGCCATCAAGACACGCACTGATCATTGATAGATTTTGGATTTCTCCGGGTCGTGTTCCTCTGAACACTCATCTCTGCAAATACTGCTCTTGAGCATTCACCCTTCACAGTAACTGCTATTAACTTCATCCAGACTCACCATCTCTGAATGTACCGAAGCTCGGATATGGTCTTCGCAACGGTTCTGCATAGCTCATAGTGTCGCACCGAGTGAGCTACACGATATCACCCTCGTGATCTGAACTCTTTCAGACTTCACGCTCCAATGCATTGTAAGCTTAGATGTGATCTCCACCTACAGATCTTGTAGTACGCATCGACATATAGCAAAGCCTCAGCCAACACGGTTTACCCACAATCAAGCTCCACGCGAATCTGTCTCTACAGAATCCACACTCCAAATGTACTACAAACTTTGATGCCATCTCCGTCCATAGCATACGTAGTCAGTGACCTCGGGCCGACTGAACTACTCCCCAAAGCATACGTGCTCCTGAATATTCATCCGAACTCAGAGGCACCAACATCCAGTAACACTCTTGCAACTGGCACCACTGATCTAGCATCAACTGTCCCATATACTGAGTCACATCCCCTACTCCAACACCACTGTGTCTTCCACATAGAGCAATGAACCCATCCAAGCATAACCAGCTGATACTACCTTTGATCAAGCATCAGAGATTAATATGCAACACCAAGCTAAACTTCCAACTCACTCTGACGCAAGCTTCATCGGAACAGAGACATCGTATATGCCAATCCAACACTAACACCATGCCTGAATATCCCACATATTCACACTGGCTTCTGCTTGTCTTCAAGGCATCTCTGTACACCGCTCTGCACCCAACACCATGGATCAGAGAACTAATGTAGCTACACCAAGTAGCACCATACGCCAAGCTCTGTCCATCTCATCTCGGACAAGAAGCTACCATCATATGTATATGCAACGGAAGCAAAGCTCTGTCCGCCTCTTGGACCAGAGAATGTATATCCATCACATTCTAGCTCTGAGTCCTCCGCTGCCTTTGGCTCATCGAATATGCATCTCTAGCATAAGCCAACTCTGTGGATCAGAGAATGTATATGCGCCATCCTTTGCGCTCTGATACCAACTCATGGGATCAGAGAATGAATATGTCTCACAATCTTGGCTCTGATACCAAATGTCACGGGCGGGTCGGTCGACCGGCAAACACACGCGGTCACGCAGCGGAAATTCATATTACCGACTACCCGTGCGGCACTACAGACTCCCTCCTAGTCCATAGTCAGCCTCACAAACCATCTCGGTTCTGCTCTAGACCTTCAGGTCATCTTGCACCATATATGCACAGCGGAATAACCAACACGAGCCACGCTCATATGCCGGCCTACGAGTCACTTCATCGTGTCCTATGACACTCGTCCAACAGGTAGGATTCACTGTCTCCACAGTACCGGGAAGGTAACCGTGAATAGCCGTCCACCTGGCCAAGCCGACATTACTCGGACTGCCCATACAGTCATAAGCTTCACCTGTCAAGAAGCATTGAGGCTCCAACCAAGCATACGCATATGCGAGGTCCATCCTGGCTATAAGGTTCCCGTATAGCAACATGAGAACGCTAGCCTGCAACTACTAGCATCCAATGATCCAGGCATAGTTCGCCCCTTACTATGCCACACCGTGCTACACCACCCCGGATAGCCCAACACAAAGCATGCTAAGCATATCCATAAGCACACCAAGATATGCATCTCGGATAGCTCGATCCTTCCAAAGAAGCTTCAGGCCAAGCGTACTGTCGACTCGATGTCTAGCACGCATAGGAACCTAAGGCATTCTAGGAATGCCGCTGTACCACCTCCTGCACGTACAGTCCTAAGCCGTCTCCTACGACTAAGGAAACCAACGCATAGCCCTCTAGCTAAGCATGGCCCGGCCCACGGGTTGCTCCGTGGAATACCCAATTAAGCTACACCCGAAGGTGCAGCAGGGAGGTCGGGGACCCCTCCCTATAGTAGACTTATTTACCTTTTCGCCACCGCCAAAAGGAAACATCAAATCATGAGACCAATCATACTCTTTTTCGGCCCATGAAATGAATATACACTTCGCTGCTTCTCCAAGCATTGAAGCTTCGCCAAGCCCTCCGGCTCGCCCCCGAATATCCACAACACAGCACCTCCGTGCCATGAAGCTTCACCTCGCCCTCTAGCTCGGTCTCGCATATGCACTTAGCCCACCGGCTCAGTCGTGCATATTCACTCGCGCGCACCTCTGTGCCACGCATATTCATCCAGCCCTCCGGCTGTGTCACGGTGTACGCATATCCAAATAAACCTACCGTGACACAAGGGAACAGATACCTAGCCCCTACAAACCCTTAGGCCAAGGAGGTGACGAAGTGACTAGACACTGACAAGAGACGGTGGCAGGGGTGGAACTGAAGATCCGAGGGGAACTTGCTCCTCAACGGTGCGTATTTTACGCCTTCAGGAGCAGGAGCCGCCTCAAGATACGCAAGGGCCTCCAGTCTGGGAGCCAAGTCATCTTCGATGGTACCTTCCATGACTTCTACTGCTGGTGCTCTCGCCTGCCGCAAGGTAAACATCTGTTAATCAAAACCCATTCTTAATATCTTCTTCTTCTTCTCCTCCTCCTCCTCTTCCTCCTCTCTCTCTCTCTCTCTCTCTCTCTCTCTCTCTCTCTCTCTCTCTCTCTCTCTCTCCTCATCTTATGTTTGACAAGCAGTATAGCTTTTTCTTATACACTTGTCTGGTCACTTCTACAAGTATTCTGCTCAACCTCGGCCTGCTGCTTCGACTGAACAAAAGAAACAAAATTAACGACAGAGATGGATGGATCCATATTGGAGGAGCAGATGCAGAAGCGTTGTTCAATTCTCTTTCACTTTGTTCTATGTACTTAGTAGTCTTTCACAATTTCATTGATCCGTCTCTCCTTCATAATTTTATCTGCTGATCATGCCTGTCTTCGATCCTCTCTTACCTACATTACATTTTCTCTCTCATTCTGTGTTGGTGTTGCATATATGGTTTATTTCTTGGTTTTTGGTGGTGAAGAGAATATTTTACTCACTCAATTATCATTCTGTGATTCTTTTGGGGCTTTGAAATATACTAGTCATACAAAACAAAAAAAGAGTTGGTTGTCATACATTAGTAGAATGGAGTATCCATTTTGAGTGTTTTGATTTTCAATTAAGCTTTGTAACAGAAGAAGAAGATAATGATGAAGGTTACATATAAGGAAGGGCAAGAAAGATTGTATTATTCCCTTTACTTAGGGCAAGTGTCATGAAAACCCTTAGTTAGGTTGTTTGGGGTAGGGGTTTAAGGGGTTGGAGGAGGGCAAGTGTCATGGAAAATTAGGGACGCACGGCACATTTAGTGCCCGTGACATGCATTTATTTCTCCCATCTATATATCTCGGGCTTATCCGGTCTTGGCTTTGCCTTTGAACAACGGCTATATGGAATTAAGCAGAGATTGTGCCTCAAGGCACAATCTTTGTCTCCTCCCTCAAACCCCTTACTCCCTCTCCAAATCTAGGACCGGAGGGAGGGATTTGAATGTTTGGGGTGCCCATGATACTTGCCCTAACCTCAAAAAATGCTTTTTTTGCTTGTTTAAGGTGTCCATAACACTTGCCCTTACTGGAAGCTGTGTTTTGGTTTTTCTTTAAGTAACTTGTCTAATCATGGATAATACGTTTGAATCAGTTTATTAGTGCTTCAAACATCTATACTATATATAAACATGAACAAACGTCTGGTTTTTAAAGAATTGACTAAAATACCCATGTTCTGAGCTAAAAATAATAATATTGTAGGCCAACAAGTAACAACAAGAGCACGCATGATTGAATCTGCTAACCTACGATACACCTCAAACCCACTAAATTTTGGTTTGGGTTTGAGGTTTAGGGGTAGGGCACGGCCAGTGGGGCGCCCAAGTTCACCGCGGGAATGTTACGCGTCGCGCAACATTTCCGCGAGTCAACGGTCACGCATGAATGTTACGCGACTTCACGCGGGGCGTTAAAGCCCCGTGACGACTGACAGACCCCACTTCTTCCTCTCTTCTTCTTCACTCATTCTTCCACCATTTTTACCCAAAACGTTTTTTTACCTCCACTTTAGATCCGAAGATCTACAAAACTTTTACCATTGATCGATCATAAAAAATATATATTCTTTTACCTCACATTGCGACGGACACATCGGTGTATTTTTCTCGTGATTTCGTCGCCAAATCCACATTTTCGGTAAATTTTTTTTTTACCTTATATTAATTTTTGATTTTTTGTTAAAAGATGATGTTTACATGTTAAACCCCTTTGTTGAATCTATATTTGTCAAAGTTGCATGTTAAATATTTGTTAATCTAATGATTGTTAGTAAAAGTTGATTAGTTTAATTTAAAACATATGGTAAATATGTGCTTAACTCTATTTATATTAATTTATTGTTAGGGTTGTCTAAAGTTGATTAGTTAAACATATGGTAAAAATGGTGTAGTATGATTAGTCCATGCATTGGTATCTCATCAATCTGAATCAATCTAATGGATGGTGTGACTCCTGCCCCTCTCTTGGCCTTATGAAGGGACCCTCCTCTCTTTACCTATTTATTCTATTTGCGTATCCAATGATCATGATCTGCATGGTATATAAATTCACTAGAAGGAGCCCATTAATCTCTCACCTTCTTTTGCAGATGACTGTATCTTCTGCAGGGAAAATTTGAGGAAGTCCAGAAACCTTTTAGATCTCATCACTCGCTTTACTTACAGATTGGGTGGAAGCTGTGTTTTAGTTTTTCTTAATTAATTTGTGTAATCATCTATGTTCATGTTGTGCTGATATATACTGATTTTGTATGTGATGATGTGAGAGGGGGCAAGAAGCCCACGGAGCATGATGATGATATGGAAATATGGAGTGGATGGCATGGGGAATATGAGATATTTGTATTCTCCAACCTCATAACTACATAAGATTCATCCCCCACGGGACAATGGAAAGGTGTGGACGTATGCCAAATAGGGGAACAAAGTAACTCCGCTTGCATCATAAGCAACAATTCTATATGCATATTACATACTCAGCATGACACACGAACAAAAGAAAATATATATATAATGTTGGATGTCACAGCAGTTCAGTTTGATTCTACTATTACAGTGCATCAATTTTTCTCTACCTTTTCAACAGCTTCTCCCGTACAAATATGCATTATTATTGATGTAGGTCATCCTTGATAATTTATTTTTCTAGAAATTAGAAAGTGACCATCCATCGCATTGCATGTTGAAAGTGGCAAAATCCATCTATATATTTGTTAAGAACGAACCGGAGAAACTTCACCTTGTTGCTGGTCTCCCTGGGAGATTCTGCTTGTGGATGATGCCACCGCAGATGGAGATGGAGATGGAAATGGGTTCTTAACAGAACCGTTGGCATCTACTTTTAACATTGTTGTTGTTGGTTCCAATGTGAGAATTATGGGAGGTTTGGTCCTTCGGGTAACTGTCATCAGCAACCCCTGTGTTGTGTGGATGGTTGCTCCGGTTGTCATCTCCACCTGCACATATATGGATTTTAAGTTATCATATTCTACATAATTGTCATGGGTTTCAGTCGTTGGAGTACGATTTTGCTGCAACAAAGTCAAAGGTTGTTGAGCAGAGGAATCAATCAGTTCCTGACACGCGGCCCATTTAACAGTAAAAGCTAAATGAACCCATTAAATGAGCCATATGCCAAGAGCTGATTGATTCCTCAGCTCCACAACCTTTGACCTCGTAGCAGCAAAACTGGATCCCTGTTGGTGGTGGTTACTGCAGTGAAGAAAACTTACTGGAGGTGCTCCAAGGGCCATTTGAAAGTCGAACCTCCGAACAAGCATTGCAACTGCTACTACAGTCTGCAATTAAAACAGAATCTTGAAGATAGTGAGGAGTTTGCATACGAAAGAACCACGAGAAAGCTGACCCCTCTCTAGAAGCTCCAGTATCTATTTTTTAATCAGTAGCAGCACCCGTATCTATATGAGATTGGGTTTTCAAATGCAACATTTGCATTGCAGGTCCTGCTTGGTATACCATGAATATTTGCAAATATTCACGGCCAAAAGCTCTGTTTGCACGTGCTTTGGTATGGCTGTGTAGGTGCAAGCATATGAACGAATTTGCAGTGGACTCCCATAAACTTGGTAAAAGAGGGTGTGAATATTTGGTAAAAGAGTTGAATCTTTTAGCGATATATCTCAAAAAAATTCTCCACATAAACATAAATTTGCACCTACACGTGTACTAGTTTAGCATGGACCCCTTTTGTTAAGCAAAAGAGTAGTGATTTTTTGGAAGAAAGATTAAGATTACCTCGAAAGTAGCAAACATGTCTCCTACACATTTCCGTGGTCCTCCACCAAAGGGCAAATAACTGAAAAGGTAAATTTTAACTTCATGGTTTTCAACCACAGCTTATTATTATTAAAGAAATAAAACAACTACTATGGTACAGGCTAGAATTGAAAAACAAGAGCGATATCAAGAAAAAACTGAGGATATTCAAGTAACAAATGCTCAACTATGCGTATAGAAAATGAAAATAAAGTTATATATAAAACACAAGTCTTCAACTGTTAATACTGCATCAAGCTAGACTTCAAACACAAACCTGAAGTTTTGGTTCACCTCGTTGGGGTTTGGTCCATCAAGAGGCCACCTCTCTGGGTTGAATTTCTCCACGTCAACCCAATGATTGGGGCAGTGATGCAGGTTCCAAACAGAAATGAAGATATCTTCACCCCTGTTCTTGAAATAAAACAACTTCAGCATTTTGCACAGATTATGGCTATCATTCCTAGTCTCATTAATCATAATATAAGAGAGAAAAGTTTAAGAACTCAACAATAGGTAGGCGAAACACCTTATCACAACATGCACATTCCAACTGGGGAAAAAAAGGAAAATTAAAGAAAGATAGAACATGTTTTATGGTAAATCGCTGCAAATAAAACATAAAAAGAAATAAAAGACTGACACTTGAAAAGAAAGGAAAAATTTTAAAAAGAAAAATTGCTACCAAAATGAGTGAATCAAATAGAAAATGAACCTTAACAAAGTAGTTGTTTTGGCATTTTTGCTCAGTTCCAGCCACACAGCCGGTTAATATACCTTCAACTGAATGAGGTTACAAACCGGCTATACATATTAGTATCATTATCCTAGAATTCCATATACTCACAATGAGGATGGCTAGCTAGGATCACAGACTCAGCAACATGACTCCACAGGAAACCATGTCACAACAACATTGCTATCAGTTCTGGATATTCTGATGTTGATTGAGTAGGGTTCCACCTCTTATACACGGTCTACTTCTAGGAATTGCTAACGGTGGGAGGTAATCTTGTCTTTGGGAGATCAAGAAACAAAATTTGGTTGCTAGCTCGAGTTGTGAACTTTATTACAAGGTTATGGCACTTACAGACTTCAAACTAATATGGATGAAGTCTTCAATGCAAGAACTAATAATCAAGTGTTCCAAGAGAAAACTAAGCATATAGAATTGATTATCACTTTATCAAAGATGCAGTCTAAGCAAGAAAACCATGACTCCTTTCATTCATTCAAGGGACCAAGTACGTGATATGTTTACTAAAGCATTGGGTTTGAACCATTTCCAATCTATGCATTCCAAGTTGGGCTTATAGGAAATTTGCAACTTCAGGGAGAGTGCTACAAATAACTTGCAACACCACATGCTCCGATAACTTGCGAAGCTCTGGTTCAGTGATACGAATTGGATCTCGAGAAAGGTTAGTCTCTACTTCTATGAGCTTTCCCTTTACAATTCTTGAGTTTCACTTTGCAATAACAAAGAAGCTTTCAAGATAAGCCTTAAAAGTCTTAAGAAAGAAAAGCTTCAAAACAATATACAACCAAACAATCCTACAGCAAAGGAAAGTTAAAGCTTTCGCGGTTTCTGATAATTGAGGAAATCAATTAGAAACTGCAGAAAACTAAAGGTTTTAAGAGGTTTCCCTCAAAACCAAAAGTAAGAAAGGTTTAAGAAAACCCAAAACAAGAGGTTTCCGGGTTTCCCCTCAAAACCCAGAATCTAAGAGGTTTCCGGGTTTCCCTTCAAAACCCAGAATCTAAGAGGTTTCCCGGTTTTCCCTAAAAAAACCCAGACTCTAAAAAGAATTCTGGATTTCTATCAAAACTCAGATGTAAGAAAGGTATATGAAAAAACCCGAAATAAGAGGCTTTCGAATTCTACCTTAAATATTAGAAAACAAATTGGTTTCCAGGTTTCACCTTAAAACCAAGTATACGAAAGAAAACAAAAAAGATGGAGAAAACCGAAACTTGAAATAGTTTAAGTTCTCGGAAAGAACCTCTAAAAAATCCTACAATGCAAGTAAGCAAAAAAGTGGTTTCCAAATAAAACCACAACGCTTTGGGTATCAACCTAAAACAAAAACGTTGCTTTCCAAACAACAAAGCAGTCTACAGGAAACCTTCAAAAAACTTTAGAAAAGTTTTCCAAGAAAAAAAGTAAAACCTCTGCCACTTTCAAAAGAGGTTAGCAGAAATGTGCAAAAAGAAAGCACAAGAGGTCCAGCTCATTCAGAAAAGAAGGGACCACGAACAGGGGGCAAAAATTGCCTTCGCTTACGGAAAGCTATTGAAAATCTGGAAAGATTTTTTCAGCAACAAAAAGAGTTGAAAGAGAAAAGGTAGAAGAAGAAGAAAAGATGAAGAGAATGAGGGGGTAGAGAGTTACTAAATGTGTAGCATCTCTACCCCTTATATATATTTATTAAGTGTACTATCACAAACTAAAGTACACTAAAGTAGTACACTAAAGTACACTATTCAGGCGTAGTACACTAAAGTACACTATTCATGAGTAGTACACAAAACACTGTTCACAGTCACTATTCATAATTACTGTTCACACGATTTAATCTTCTAACAGCTAATCCGGCTCCCTTCACAAACGGAACAACGCGTAATGAGAGAAGCAAATACCTTCCCCAAATACACAAAAAACGCGTAGAAGCAAGCAAAACACAGCTCAAACGCGAAAGTGCAAAAAACCATAGTTATCAAAAACGTATGTACCGTACAGTACGTAACGGAAAAAGTAACGTACCGGTGGTCATCCGTAACGTTTTCTTTTCAAATAACGCAAGTAAATTGTATCGTTTGATTCGCGTTACGGTACTAGTGATAACATATTGTACCATACTGTATCGGCTGCCCTATTGTTCCAAGCAAAAAACTACTTAGAATTGACACAGCACCGTCAATCATCTTGTCATCACCACAACCTAGGGTTTTAGTAACCCAGAGAAGAAGATCAAGTAGAAGAAGAAGAGTGTACTTCTGGTTGCTGTGGTCTTCGTCTCAACAATTCATGTATCAATCTTCACCTCTTCAGTTCCTCTTCTTCCACAGCCGCCGTCATAACCATCCCCATTTCCTAAACCCTAATCGTGTAACAGAAAAGAATAAGATGTCTTATTGTCTTATAACCTAACCGTACCCTAATCCCTTAACTACCTAATCTTTAATTTAACCTAACCAAACCTATAAACAACTAAGCAGTTTAAGCCCACTTTTAATTTTTAAAGCCCAACCTATTTTATTTAAAACTAAGCCCACAATATTTTTATGTGTAAATGTATATATTTATTTGAATTGCGTATCTTACGATACACGGTACGTAATGATACGTGTATCATGATTTTAGTTTTTCGATAAACAATACGATACGTGTTTTAAAAACTATGCAAGAAACAACGCTAACTAGGGGCAAAAGTCAAAGAATTCCTTTCAACTTTTCCCACTGATGCTTTCTTTAAAATAGGATAAGGAAAAACAAGAAGGTTTCCGAACAGAAAGCTCTCTTTTTTGGGGGGAAAAGAATATTAAAATCCCATAAGGATTTTTAATATTTTTCTCTCTCTAAGATTTCCTAAATATTACTCATAATATTAAGAAAATGGGGGCAAAATGTAGGAGCACCTGTTCGAATTGAGCTTTCCGCTAGAGAAAAGTGCTTTCTCACTAAAGAAAAGAGGTTTTCGAAAGGTAAACCGGACAAGAAGAGGTTTCCGAAAGGTAACCTGACAGAAAGAAGTAAACAAACAGCTGTCTAGCACTTACAAACAACTGTGAAGCACTTATGAACAGCTATCATACACTTATAAAGTGAAGGACAGGTGTTCATTGCTGATTGGCTAGGGACTTGACTTCTAAACTTGGCAAGTCTATAAATAGAAGAGCCTACCTCTCAATTGGGGACACAAATTCTGGAGCAGGGAAACCTCTCTCACTTTCTCTCTCTAGAACTCTTTACTTTCTCTCTCTAGAGAACCACTTTCTCTCTCTAAATCTTTGAATGAAAGATTAAACCTCCTTCAGAATACAAATAAAGTCTATGAGTAGGTTATGAATTTTTAGTTATTATAGTATATGATATGAGGAGGATAACGACCGATTTAGGTTTTTCGTCTCCTTTCCCTTTCTTTTCTTCCTCTTTTCTACATTCTAGAGTTTGATATTATTTACAAAAACTATAAGAACAAGTCAAAAAAATGTTGGGGTTATGCCCAAAAAAACAACAAGTTTGACATCTATGGTTACTTGATTTATCATTAATTTAATTTATCATATTTAACATGCATGGTGAGATAAATAATTACGATGAATTATTCATATACAAGTGTTGTATATGAGGAGAGATATGATTCATCGGTTAATGCTTTGTTCATGGTCTAAATAAACAGCACGTTATTTGGAAGACTATAATATACTGAAGTCGATCACGTAAGTGATGTGATGTATCTCCATCACAGAAGTAGAGACTTCTAGACTTGTATATTGATGTATTTGGAATACATTGAACTAGATCGTCGAAAAATACTTTATATTTCATATCAGCTCATTTAAAGTATTTTTACACTACTTTGGATAAAAGTCCTTAATTCTGAGAATATATATATACCCTGCATGTGGGTCACAGTTGTTTTGTTTTGCAAACAGTGAGGTCAATCGACGAAAAACGTGATCCAATATTCTGAGCAAAATGGATGACTGTAATCTCATAGTAGGATTATAATATTCAACATGAAATCCACTTCAAAGATATTCACTTAAATCAATGCATGGAATATTATTCTAAACTGGCCAGTGATCTTCTAAAATGTTTAGAAGATTATTAGAATAAATATTAATGTCAATGCATTTGATGGTTAAGGGTAAATAAGTAATTACCCCATAGTGCTGACTTGTAAATGTTACTAAGCTAAGGGGTTTTTACGAATATCAGAAACTGTGGAGGGACTGTTTATAAATTAAGTAGTGGGAGGGTTTTATATTAATTCCACTAAACCTAGAGGGTTCAATTACAAGTCCTTGGTGGACCAACTTGTAATTATTATTTTAGTTCCTAATTTTATAAGAGTTATAAAGGGATTAGGAAACTAAATTAATTAGCTAGTTTTAGTGGGACCCAAATTAGATCTAATTAGGAATTGGAATTAGGGTTAGGATGGCCTCCCTTATATATATAAGGGAGGGGCGATTTTTAGAGGACCACCCCTCTAAAAATCGTGGCTCCCCTCCTCTCCCTCTCCATCTATTCTAATTACTTCTAAAATACTAAAAACCCTAGCCTCCATTAATACTGAAACTAGGGTTTGGTTTTGAGGAAGAAGGAGAAACAGTTTTGAAGATCCGCTCCGTTGGATTGAAGCAGGAAGAGGAGAACTTCAACATAGTGTCTTCATCAATCACGCTTCAAAGGTAACAATCCTCCAACCTTCTTAAGATTCCTAACAGCGATTAAGAATTAAAAGGGATTCAAGGAAATAGTTTTAAACTAATTTTAATTCCGCTGCCTGTTTAAATTTTAAAAACCTAGAATCCCTCACAAAAAATTATTTAAGAAAATAGGAGATATTGCACTGTGAAAGATAAACTGAGGGAGAAACCGACCTAATTATTAGAAAACTGAAGAAAATGGTCAATAACAGCTACCATGCACCACGAACCAATTCTTCTAGGTCATTTGAAGGCAACAACTAAAGCTAAACTTTTTAGTAAATTATATAGAATATTGGGACCTGAATAAAAGAATGTATAGATGTTTAAAACTGTCGTCAAGTTGGGTGAGTGTTTGAGGCGATGGGCAGAGTGAACTGTTCTATTGTTTCCATTAGATTGAAAAGAGAGAATACAAGTGTTTATATATATATGTACATAAGAATAACTAAAAAGACTAAAATACCCTTAAGGGTAGACTACACTGTTCCAACACTCCCCCTCAAGCTGGAGAGTAGATATTGGATACTTCCAGCTTGTTAAAGATATAATCAAAAGAAGTCTTCGGAAGAGCTTTGGTGAAAATATCTGCCAATTGATTGTTAGATGAGACGTAAGGAGTGCAAATCTCATTACTGTCAACTTAGGAGCGAATCAAGTGACAGTCAACTTCTATATGCTTCGTTCTTTCGTGAAAAACTGGATTGCTAGCAACATGAATGGTTGCTTGGTTATCACAATAAAGAGGAACAGCACCTTGAGCAAACACATCAAGTTCCTGAAGGAAAGATCGTAACCATATGAGCTCACAAGTAGTATGTCCCATTGCACGGATGCTCAGCCTCGGCACTAGACCTGGCCACAACTGACTGCTTTTTGCTTCTCCAAGTCAAAAGGTTACCCCCAACAAAGATGCAATACCCAGTTGTGGACCGGCGATCAGATGGGGACCCAGCCCAATCTGCATCGTAACCTTTTATCAGTAAATGTCCATTGGAGCGATAAAGAAGGCCATGTCCAGGAGCTCCTTTTAGATATTTAAGAATACGAGTTACAGCTTCAAGATGAGGGGCTCGCGGAGTTGTCAGAAATTGACTAGCAACACTAACTGCATAAGAAATATCGGGGCGAGTAGTGGTCAAATAGATAAGTTTACCAACAAGTCTCCTATACATCTCTCGATCATCAAGTACCTCACCAACTTCAGGGCAAAGTTTAGAATTAGGATCCATGGGAGAATGGATGGGTTTGGAGCCAAGATAACCAGTGTCCTTCAAGAGATCTAGTACATACTTGCGCTGTGACAAATTAATTCCTTCCTTCGACAGAGCTACCTCAATACCAAGGAAATATGTAAGGTTCCCCAAATCCTTGGTGCAGAAATGTGTAATCAAATGATGCTTAAGTATTTGAATCCCCTCATTGTCACTTCCAGACACTACAATGTCGTCCACATACACGATTAATATAACTATACCAACAGGTGTCCTTTTGAAGAAGAACGAATGATCTGCGTGGCTTCGAGTCATACCATGAGAGACAACCACTTTATTTAACTTATCAAACCATGCCCTTGGAGACTGATTAAGACCATAGATATATTTCTTGAGGTGACACACACACTCCCCCTGAGACTCAAAACTAGGAGGCTGCATCATGTACACGGTTTCCATGAGGTCGCCATGAAGAAAAGCATTCTTCACATCAAGTTGACAAAGAGGCCAATGAAGATTGGAAGCTAATGAGATAATGATTCGAATAAAGTTAAGTTTGGCGACTAGAGAAAAGGTCTCAAGGTAATCAACACCATAAGTTTGAGTAAACTCCTTTGCAACTAGGCGAGCTTTGAGACGATCAACTGTGCCATCCGGATTTTGTTTAAAAATAAACACCCAATGACACCCAACAACTTGAGCATCGACAGAACGAGGAGTAAGAGACCAAGTTTCATTTAAGTGCAGTGCTTGCATTTCCTCTTCCATTGCTTTCTTCCAACCAGGGTGAGATTCCAACCAGGGTGAGATAAGGCCTCTTTATAACACTTAGGGACAGTAATAGATGACAAGGAAGAAGAGAAAGCCTGGAAAGCTGAGGGCAGATGATCAAGAGAAACAAAGTGAGAAATAGGATACTTAGGACAGAAACGCTTACCTTTCCGAACAGCAATGGGAAGATCAAGATCAGCAGAAGGAGCACGATCCGTAGGCAAAGGAAGAGGTGGTGAAGGGTTTGCGATGATATCAACATCTGCAGCAGGAGTAGAAGAACAGGTGCCTCTAGTTTGACGACGAGAATACACTTTAGTAAGCGGTTGTGTCACAAGATCAGGGAGAATAACATTCTCCAGAACTGGAACATAAACTTGGGTTCTTTCCTTAGGAATAGTCACTTCATCAGGGACAAGCACTGGAATAACCACATTCTCGAAAATAGGATGATCAACTGAGGTACCTTCTTTAGAGTAGTATGGGACATTCTCAAAGAAGGTCATATCAGCACAAACAAAGTGTTTACGTAACGTTGGGTTATAACACCTATTCCCCTTTTGAGTGCGTGAATAACCTAAGAAGATACACTTATATGCACGAGGATCTAACTTATCACGACCAGGAGATAAGTTATAAACAAAACAAACACAACCAAATACTTTAGGAGGCAAAGAAAACAACTTCTCACTAGGAAACATAAGTTGAAAAGGTGATTTACCTTGTAAAATTCGAGTAGGCATGCGATTCAAGAGGAAAGAAGCAGTCATGACTGCATCTCCCCAATAGAGTTTAGGAACATTCATTTGTAACATAAGAGCATGTGCAATAGCAATGATAGGACCATTCATTCATTCTGCTCTACAATTTTGCTGTGGTGTGTCAACACAAGATGTTTGGTGAATTATTCCTTTGGAGTCCAGGAAATTTTGCAATTCACCAAGCTTGTACTCTTGTGCGTTGTCAGAAAGAAGAATGAGTACCTTGGCATCAAACTGATTGGTTATTTCAGCATAAAAAGATTAAAAAGTAGCAAATAACTGAGATCGATCTTTAAGAACATATAACCAAGTAAGATGAGAATAATCATCAATATACGCAGTAAGTGGATGGTATGGTAGACATTCAATTCTTCCCACATACCTTTAAGTTCAGAATAATAATCTCCAACAGACTTATCCCCTTGTTGAAGATTGAAAATCCTCTCATATAGTTGATAGGTGCGAGAAATGCTTTTATCTGCTGAATACATTTCTCGAAGATTATCCCAAATCTCCTTGGCTGTGTCCAAATAAGTGACATTACTAGCAATTTCAGACTCCATATTGTTCCATAACCAGGTCATAATCTGTGCATCATCTTGTTCCCAAGCTTCATGGTCTTTAGAATCCGAAGGTTGAGACGATGTGAGGTTCCCTAGTTTCCCACGAGCCTTGAGGAAAAACTTGATAGCTCTGGACCATTGAAGATAGTTTGGTCCTTTTAGTAGAATTGGTGTCACATATCCATTAAGTGAGGGATCCTTCACCTCTGATTTTTCACCCATAGCAGACAAGGGTGGATACAATCGATGAGATGAGAAAAGAAAGCAAGAGAACAAGGGTTTTAGAGAGAGAGATGAGACGAGAGAGGATGTGATTATCTCACATCAGAAAACGAAAGAAAGAGAAGAGGCGATTTAGGTTCTATCAAACCCTAGATCGAAAGAAAAAAAAAAGGGTCTGAGTGGAGCTTAGGGTTTTGTGATCTGAAATAAAAAAGGAGAGGGAAGAAAGATAGAGAGAGAAAGAAGACAAAAAGAAACTCAGAGAACAGAGATCTCACTCACTAAATTCTTCGCTCTGATACCATGTCAAGTTGGGTGAGTGTTTGAGTCAATGAGCAGAGTGAACTGTTCTATTGTTTCCATTAGATTGAAAAGAGAGAATACAAGAGTTTATATATATGTACATAAGACTAACTGAAAAGACTAAAATACCCATAAGGGTAGACTACACTATTCCAACAAAAACAAATGGAAAATCACATAGAATCATATGTACCCAATTAAAACAGAAGTCGTTATAAATTATCAAAACGTTTAGATTGAGATGAAAATGAAAATTGTTGAAATAGCTTTCATATCTAGTTCCTGAACATCGTATATGGGTACCAAAGCATCCTTAAGAGTGAAATTTTTTTTAAATAACACACACATGCGTAACTTTCATTTTAAGACCATATAAATATTTGAGATATAATTCAGATAACATCAAGGAGACCATAGACAATAGCTACATGCATCCATCAAGAAAGCATTAAACTCAGAGGTTTTTAAATAACTCAAATAGTATCTTTATATATTTCATTTAAATAGTTCGAGGTATTATTCAAGTACAAGAAACCATCTATAAGTAACGGAAGCCAGTAAATCAACATCTTATACACAATTGCTATCGGAGGCAGTAACTTTTATAATTCAAATGATTTTCTAATTAATGAGGAAGAGGACTTAAACATGCGACTAAAAGATACTTCCCCAACCAATATGGGCTGACAAGAACGAAGATTGAGTTGTTCCACAGAAAGCATATTTCAACAACTACCAAAACATTCATAAAGCTTTGATGGGAAACTAAAACCTTTTTATCGGGTATTTTCCAAGCATGTCATCCCGAAGAGAACGACGGATCAAGACAGGGGGTTGTGGGTAGAGCCTCAAGGACTGCAGGGAAAAAGAAAAAGTTCAGAGGAGCAATTAAGTACCATTCTATACAACATAGTTGAAAAAGAAAAAAAGATAGATAAGAATACAGATGCTCCCTCAAGTTGATAACGAGTCCTTACTTCATTAATTACTCGGGTTGTATACTTAAGTTTCTTCATATCTTCAATTGTTGGGAAGCGATCTCCCAAGACAGAATCAACCTACAAACCAGAATCTAATCAAATTATATGGATGCCAAGCATAGATAGCAATTCTGTATACGGCAAAAAATCGTAATAAGCAATATTTGTGTAGAATTCGATTTAGTTAATATAAAAGTCGGTCAAAAAATCGGTCAACTAAACAGGATTCGGTAAGAAAACATAAATAAATTAATTCGTGTTTAATTCGTTTTGACGGACAAAAAATTCGATAAAAAATTCGCCGCTTATGCAAGAGACAGGATGTTGCCAGTGGCCTAAATGTAGCTGTCAAAGAAGTGTGAGATGGAAAGTATTAAACATAGTCATCCCGTGTTTTAGCTTTGCACCATAATGAGAATACAAAAGTTTATTTTAACTGTTTGACTCTCACTCCAAGGTTTTAATGGTAAAAAAGTACATGCAGTAGCTTTAAAAGCAAGAGCTACTAACAGACAAAAAGTCAGAATCACCAAATATTTTCACCGAATTATGGCGACTTTTAGTTAAGTCCTGAATTAACCGTTAATAGTCACGAAGTCCGAATTTAAAGCGACTTGTTCATATATTCGCTCCGTCAATTTGGCAACACAACCAAAGTGAAAATTCGCGTACTATTCACGAATATGCTAACTAGGATGCCAAGTACAGATAACGTCATAAATCACTTAGATAGATATTATTAACAGAAATCTAAAACTAACCTCATTTTGGAGCTTCGCCATGACACTGGGTTCCTGCTAAGCGTGAAATTGATAAAACTTATCAACTAATGACATAGTTATGTCTGACAAGGGGTAGAGCAATGCAGACATGGCTAAGAAATTAACTAATTCCTGAATCCAGTGTAGTTAAAAAAATTACAAATAAAAAAGTTGGTATATCCGAAGGAATCAAACACTAAATCATGCTTATTGCACCTCAAACCCCATACCTTGGAAAGAAGATAAAAGGTCCATGTTAACACAGCAGCAGATGTTTCATGACCTGCTATAAGCATTGTCATCAAGTCATCACGTAGTTGTTTGCTTGAGACCTAGAAACAGAGAAGATGTTCAATTAGCCAAGCATAAAATTTCAATAATTTAACAGATATCAACAACTAATAACAGGTGTAGAAATAGAAAAGTAATGACATACATCATCTCCTGATGCCAGAAGGAAGTGAAGAATACTAGGATCTTGCTCATTCATATATTCCTCATGAAACTGCAGTTCTTCTTCTTCCACCATTCTCTACAAATACATAAACAGATGCAAATCCAATTGAGTCATTATACACTAGTGGAACAACCTGCACAGGATAAATGCATGATTTCCTACAATTAAATGTGGACCCTCATTCTAACCAAGAGCCTCATTTCATGCGAAGAATCATCCCATTAGTGAAAAATATACAAGAACAGCTGTCATGAAAATTGGCATCCAATATCATAAAACAACCAACTCTTTTATAACTTGCAAATTTTACAAATTTCACCACCCAAACTAGAATTGTTAGAATGTTATTAGGTTGGTGCATCAGTGCATGTGTGTGAAGACATCATGTAAGGGTAGTATTTTAATCAGGATCATTGAGACCTTGAACTACGCATGCTAGCTGGAACTATCATGAGATTCTTTAACTAAAAAGAGATAGATAGTTTTCAGGCACTGGACTATCTAATGTATGATATACCTTGCATATCGCAATAAGATCATCAAGTATATCATTGATCAACTTGAGAGCTGTTGAAACTTTTTTTTGCCTTGGTGAAATATCTTTCCATATTGGAATGTTCCAGACTGGAATCGGAGCAATACTCCGATCTTCTGCTTCTCTCAAAACCGTGTAAACAGCCTGAACATGAAATATATAATAGTTACATATAAGAGATGAGAAGCAACAGCTTTGGAAATAACATCTATAGGTGGTGAATACAGGGAAACTTTCATCGAAGCTAGATAGAAAGGGGAATAGAATACCTCAACTATTCCTGTATCATTCTTTAAAGAATCAAAATCATAATTAAACACTGCCTTGCCAATGACATCCAATGTCAAACGTGAAAAGAGAGACTCCATCTCGACATCCTCCCCATCAGATGCGGCAGCATCTAGCTTCTTGCAAAGCCTATCTGTAGCTGTGGCGAAGAGGCTAATCATAGCTGCTACATACTACAAATGATACATCCTAAACTGAAGTTAGGGTTTTGTTTTTTTTTTGCAGATCCCCACCAATTCAAATAAATTCTATGTCCCATCTCAGACTAAAATACAAGTAGTTAAAAAAGAACTGGATGAATTGAAAAGCACCATAAAGGAGGAACATATAACCTGTGAACCAGTTATTTTACACTACCTTCTGATGAAGTGCTGGGACGATTGCCCGTCGGCGGACACGCCAGACTTCCCCGTCAGCAGGGATTAGTCCTGTCCCCATGACAAATTCTAATATTTCTGCCAAGATACCCTGTATGTAACATCGGCATTGCCATCAATTGAGTCAAAGAAAAAGAAGAAGAAGAAGCAGCTAAGCCCAAGCCAGCCGCAGTTGAAGCAAGGTCAGATCGCTTGCTCCTCTTCAATTATATATATAATTATAGAACAAACAACAAGAAGTTCATTGTCAAGAATTAAGACTTTATCAATTAAACATTTACCTTCGAATAAGCCTTCGAGTTATCCCTCAATATGTGCTTAGCAATGGAAGGATCAGAAACTATCAAAAAGGACTGCAACAATTACCAACCAACCATTAATGTAGGTGTAGGATGGATTGGTGAAACAAAGTCCCTTGTATGGGGATGCTAAATTCAAGGAATTCATTTAACTTTTAAAAGAATACGTGGACGTACAAAATCGAACCTTTGGACCAAACGTTAACCTGAAAACTCCACCATACGTGAGGAAAAGCTCATAGAGGGGAATGAAAAAGGGTTGTCCCCTCATGGCGCTGAGTGATCCTCTTGCTTGTGGAATCATCGGATACTCTTCTTCTTCGCTCCCTTTCGATGATGATGATACCAAATCTAACAATTCCTGAGGTACTCCGAATTTCGCCAGGACATTCCTTAATTGAGGAAGAAAACTTTACCCCCATTCCCAACATTACAACCACCATCACCCAAATATAATTACATCAACAAGGAAACACAGAAAAACTTAATCAACAAAACCAACAACAACAATAACAACCAAAATAGAGAAAAAACAAAGCAAACTTTACGAAGTAAATAGATTGAACTGAATTTTTTTTTAAGGGGGAAAAAATTGGAGTTCAATTATTAAAAGTGTTGTAGAATTTTACCCAGATTGTTCTTGGACTGTGAATTCTCCGGAAGCAATTCGGGCAGCCAATTCAGCGTGCTTTCTATCTTCCAGAAGACGTTCTACGCTCTTAACTCCGTCGTCCACTTCGGTGGAACTAAAACCTTTGCCTCCTCCACCTCCTCTACCGCCCCCTCGCCCATTTAAAGAAGAGGAACATCTTCTAATGGCGGTGTAGCGAGACCCTCCTGCGACAAATAGGAAAGACTAGTTGAGAGTAAGCTAAAAAGAGCAAAGATCAAGGATTTAAATAGCACAATGAGAGAAGTAAAAAAAAAAAAAAAAAAGCTGATCAAATCAGAGACCATTTAGTTTTAGAAGTGAAATTGATGAGGTGGTTTTCAATCTCTTTGAATAGGATTTGATTTGAAGAGACTGGTTTGGGAGAGATGGGACTTGCAGTAGAGAAAAGCCGGTGGAAGCCATTAAAAAAGAGCTTCAAGAGAGAAGAAGAGTTTTCAGGTTTGGTTCGTCTGAATTGCAGACATAAATTAAACTGAAGTTACTGAAGTTGTTTTAGAGAGAGGAGAGAGAAAAAGATATGATAATTATGGCCTGTATAGTGATAACGCTTAAAAATAAGGGTCTTGTTAACGTGATAAGATTGTTTTTGAAGGAGTTTTTTTTTTGCAAGTTCGAAGTCTTCAAATTAGCTGAATTTTTGTAGACACAATATTATTATTATTTACAAGTTGTCCACAAAAAATCAGCTCAATTAGAAATATCTAACTCTACAAACAAATTACTTTAAATGTAAGCCGTTCATTCATACTATTAAAGTTTAAATTAAGTGTTTGTGGTGCTAGAGGGTGCTAGAGGTCTCCGATTGAGCTGATTTTTTTAGATATGGTCCAAATAGTTTAAATAATATACATATCCAAAAATCAGCTCATTTGGACAACTTTAAGAAACCAAACAAAACACAAAACCTAAAAGCATATCATGTGCCTGAGGGCACATGTTAACAAAATCCTAAAAATAAAAATACATGACTAGGTTGGAATCTTTTAAATTTGGATTTTCCCAAGAATTGGGTAGATACTCTTCCGGCCTTTTCTCTCCGTCTCTTCTTAGGCATGTCTAGTGGGGGTTGATCAAGCAGTTTAGGCACTCCATTAGAGTCCCTTAACATGTTAAAATGGATAATGATATTAGGACCGAACCCAAACGGAATTGATGTTTGGTCCACATCAATTGTATCCAAGGGTTGAAATTTAGTGAGGGTGTTATCCTCACTATGTAAATCATCCTTACAAAAAATCATCTCATTCTAAAATTTTTTAACCCTATAAAAAATTGAATCGAAGTTGATTGAAAATAAGAGTTAAGAATCAATGGTGAGGACTTCTAATTAATTTTTTATAAGATTAGAAGTTTTAGAATGAGATGATTTTTTGTAAGGATGATTTACATAGTGAGGAGAACACTGTCACCAAATTCCACCCTCAGATACAATTGATGATTTCTTTCCCCATACCAGTGAGCCTTTATCCTAGGAAGGCAGACCTCCAATAATATCATTATAGCTAATGAGCCGATCCATAGAATAAGGAAAAAGAAGGGTAAATCTGGGTTTATTAGCCTCAAGATTGATATGTCGAAAGTTTTTGACAGAGTGGAATGGAGTTTTTTGTTCGCAATTTTTGCAAAATTGTGCTCCATGATTTTTCAATACATTAGCACCATCTCTATTGTTGTTCTCCTAAATGGAGTTCCCTGCCAAAAGTACATCCCTTGATGTTTGATGAAGCAAGCAGACCCTTTGTCCCTTTACCTTTTGATCATATGTATGAAAATGGAAGCATTATCCAGAACTATTCTCAATGCTGAAGCAAAAGGTTTAATTCATGGCATTAAGTTCACTAATCTATTTCTCATTTGTTCGTTGCTGATGATGGCCTTATTTTTGCAAAAGCTAGCCTTATCGAATGTAAGAACATTTTGGATCTCTTCACATCTTTCAGTTCAGCTTCGGGCCAAATGATAAACTTCAATAAATCTAAAAAAATTTCAAGCCTAATGTAACGCCCCAAATTCAAATACCCATGACCCATTGGGTCATGGAGATCCAAGTCCAGGGGTTTTAGTATAACCAAAAGTAACCGACTAAATTAAACCATGGATAGGTCTTGATGAGGGTAAAACACAAATTTTTTTTTTGAAAAAGACAGCAGACCTAATTGATCTTGTAAAATCCATCCAGACCTCATTTTAAATCCAAAAGGTAAAAACTCTTTCTTGAAATGACCAAAAGGATGTCATGTACATAGTAACATTTTTGAAATATTTTTATTAAACCAAAACTTACATAAAATGATAAAAAAACTAAGATTCGTATATGTTAGGCAGAACTGACACGGTTTGGTTAAAAATTTCTAGAAGATTCATTTTAAGTCCGAATTCAGATCTATTTACTGTCCTAAAAAATAGAGAAAAAGATCTAAAACTTTTGTATTAACCTAGAACCATTTTCCAACTGTTTGGTTCAAAATTTGATGTAAACATGGGAAACCTGATCTGAATACATATTTTCAGAACACATAGTCTCATTTCCAAAATTTGAAAACCTATTCATATGACTTCCAAAATTCATGAAATTTAAACCGTGAGCACCCCTATCTCTTGCAATTATTTTAAGGCCAGCCGGGACTGAATCCCACTTACAAAATAGGAGAAATCACCACTTCATTTAATCAAGTTCAGAAGAAAACACCGTTCATCTAATAAAACCTTACCAAGTTTAACTGTTAAAATTCCAAGGACATAGATTAAAACGTACTGGAAAGTCAAATAATCCATGTACCCATATGATAATAATTAATTAAGTATTCACTAAATGATCACAACATCAGCACAATATGATATCAACATACATCATCATAATTACATAAACATTTTATTTATTTATGTTACGGGTTACCAGAACCCTGCAATTATCAGAACTGCCTTCCGCGGGAATCCACATTTTGTAGTCAGCTATCAGAATGTATTTTTTATATATATATTTGATTTAAAATCAGTTTAAATCAATAACAATATCATCATAATGATATCAGCAAAATTACATACCTTCATCAGTAAACAGAGCGGGATTTCAGATCCCTTTTTGAACCTATTTCTCTTCCATTGGATTTATAGTTTTTTTTTTCTTTTAAAGCACAGTATAACATGAAAAGAATCATGATAAACAGAAAAGAACCAGAAAGGTTCGAACCCCCTACCTGTAGCGCCTCCCTTCGATCCTCCCTACGCTTCGGATCTTGCATTTTCTTGTTTTACCTTTTAAACCTAGGTTCTGCGAATGATTTGGTGTAGTTTTAGGAGGTTTTTTATGGAAGAAAGATGGTGAACAGATGAAGGAAGGGTGTTGGTCGGCCTCTTCTCCTTCTCCCCTTTTTTTGTGTTTTGAGGTGAAAAATAATGAGATTAGAAGTGAATCTCGTTTTTTGACAAAAGAGTATAATTATTTCATTACGAAAGGTCCGAAAAGCTCTCAAAACCCTAGAAAATCATACCCTAAGGTACCTAACACCTTTGGGGGCATTTTGGACACATAAAAATAATTACTTGATGAGTTTTGACCTCCTAAAAATTGATCTAAATTTTTATTAAGAATTTCTAATTTAATGGTTGATATTGCTTGTTTGGAAACAAAAGAGAGAATAAAATCGTTTTGTTAGATAACTAGAGAGAATGGGAGGGAGAAAATTGTGTGTGATATTTGGGGGAGAGAATGAGATCGTGTGAGATACTCTCCCACGTTTTTTTTTCTTCTTCTTTTTGGTTACTCCCTCAAGATAAGATTTGGTAAGATTTGATTTGAATCCCTAACTATTGTGAGTCATTGATCTTTCTAATCCTAAGGTCCACATAAATCCTAAAAGGATAACTAACTAATTTAGAAACCAACCAACTCTCTCTCTTCTCTCTCATTGTCCACGTTTTTGGAGTTGGAGAATTTTTCTCTCACTCTCCCTTATACTCCACGGTTCCCACATTGAGTGGAATCCCCTAAATAATATCATTAGATATTTTCATTCACTAGGAGGGAGTCTGTAGTGTCGCACGGGTAGACGGTAATATGAATTTCCACAGCGTGACCGCGTATGTTGTCGGTCGACCGTTCCGTCCATGACACATGTCAGTACTCATTTCAGCTCTTAGCGCTCTTTTCAGGAAAAAACAAATGCCACCTTAATGGACTTGAATCCTATAATTTAAGATTTTTCACTAATTACCAATATAGTTAGTGATTAGTAACAATAAACACTTTTTGTGGGTCTGCCACTAGTTTAGAGGCAAAAAAAAATAATTACCTCTTTAGGCTCAAAATAACGCCAGACGTGAGGGGGTGTGTCGAGAATAGTTTCACAATAGGATATGAAAGCCTTGCAACCTAATATATAAAGATCTCGGGTCACTCCAATTATTGCCAATTGGTTTTGAGTTATATGCCCACAAATTTAATATGAAAGCAGGCCCATATGTGACAGGCTCCAAGGCCATTTATGCTCCACGGTTAAACTCAAAATAATGCCACACGTGAGGGAATGTATTTAAAATAGTCCCGAATGAGAAGATGAAAGCCTTGCAACCTAATATATAAAGATCTTGGGCCACTCCACTCATTGCCAATTGGTTTTGAACTGGATGCCCACAAATTTAATATAACCAACCCTTGCTAATTAGTTTGTAAAAAATTTCTACGATTCAGGATGAGAGATGTCTTTTGATTCTTTGGTATTGGATTGTCGCATAAGGCTTTGGGGCTTGTGGCCAGTGATGAGTTCTTGGATTCAATAAGAGTTTTTGGGGGCTTTACAATCACACCTTCATTTCTAGCAAAATTGTTCATGGCAACCTGCAGTACTTATCCAAGATATGCACAGAAAAAAGAACCTACAAACTTGAAAGACTATATCCAACGCAAAGAATCTAATCAGACCACCTATGTTTTGAGAGTCAGAAGATGATCTTTGTTAGAGAGAGAGAGAGAGAGAGAGAGAGAAGGTCCTTGCACGACAAATTCATTCCATCATAGAATAATGAGAATTACAAATATATCCCTCCACAAAATGACAGTAAAAACAACAACCTACACCGGTGAAACATCTTAAGGCGCCACAACGATCTGTAAAATACTTTTCATCTTCTAATACGACGATAACTAATCAATCGTATCTTTGAATTCGTTTTAAGGTAAATTCATTTCATCCTTTCTGACCAACTTCAACTTTTTCTTTCTTTGATTTCTAGGGTTTTCCGAAGAAAAAATAGGTTTTAAGTTTTCTATACTCTGCTACTTGAGGAACAATTTTAGTTTCTATATCAGAATTTTATGTTGGATAATTTCTTCATAGTCGAATGGAACTTAAAATTATTGATTTCAACTATTATTTAGACTTCATCTTCATATTGTGTGATGATCGTTGAAACTAATTCTGTTCATCTTTTTGGATTTTATTAATATACTTTTGGATCTCAAAGAGGGGCAGAATTTGGTTTCATGATTTTCAGTTTTGATGATAAAAAAGAAATTGGTAACATTTTTTGTGAACTCTCAATTTGTAAGAAAATTTTGTTGTCTTTATTTCTTCCTTAATTACTTGAGCGTTTTGATAGTTCTTTCAATTAGAGGTTAGGGTTTCTGCATAGTTTTTTTTTTTTTTTTATAAATTTGTGCATAATTTCTGACTGAGGTAATTATGCCTCTTCTTCTTCATTCTTTCTAATATTTCTTACTGATCTACATTTTTTTACAGATCTAGGTTTCACTATTTTTTTTCCTTTACTATTCAATATGTTCTACTAGGAAGAGAACTACTATGCCAGACGTATCAGTCTGAGATATAAATAGCACAATCCTGGAATCTAAAAAATCCTAAACCACCCTAACACAATAGCTTCCTTGGCTATACAATAAAAGCCACAAACAAACTATCTAATTTGATGTTAATTTTATTATGTATATAACAAAAGAAATCTTAGAAATGTCTAGAAAATATTGCAATAATACTTTTGCATTAGTGTCTTACTCTTATATTTAGAATCCATTTAAGGTTTAGGAATGGTTGAAACTGTTTCAGGTTGGGGTTAAAATATTTTTAAAACCTGAAATCTATTTTAGGTTCTTCAACTCTTCTGAGTTAGTTCAGGTGTTTGAAGTAATTATAAAGTTCTTTGCTTATGCCCACTGATTTAAGGCTCTGCAGCGATTGAAATTTCTTTTTGAATTTATTCTTTTCTTATATACTTTTTTTGTTTCTTTTGAATATAGGAGGCTAATTGTAGGATGCAAAGGAGAGGATTATCTCCAACCTCTCAAACAAGTATTTCTACATTTTCTTTCTCTTTTCTTTTTCAGTTCAATTTATTTCATGGACGAAAAGCTAATGTTTAAAAAAGGCATGTGGACGGCATTACAAGAATGATCAATTATTAGTTTCTTACTCTTTCAGCTTCGTATGTAATGGTTGGTCTATTTTTTTTTATTTTAAAGTGTGTTATTTTTATGCCTATGCGAACATTTGCTAACTTTCTCTCTCTGTAACACTTAGATCACTTTCCTTGAATATTTGCTTCCGAAATGGACTCAATCGATTTCTTGGTTGCATAGGTTATGGATATTTTGTGTGTTTGTGTGTGTATTTATTTTTTCTTAATAGGTTATGGATTTTTTTATGCTGTTAAAGAATCTATGGGGGAGGGGGTTGAAATTAATTCAGGTTTTACTGTTTTGCAGATTAAGAAGAGACAGACTGATCTTCAAATTTTCCTCATACAGTTTATTGAAGGGGCAAAAAATCAGGTCATCTCAGTTCATCTTTAAGGATTTTAAGTTAATTTTTTTTTGTATTCTCAAATCATTCTTGGCGTTTTTGTTATTTGTTTTGAGAGTTGTGCCTTGAATTCGTTTATAAGATATCTTATTATATTGCAAACGGCTAACTAAGCTTCCATCTGTGTTGTTCCAAGTATTGCTCTATCTCTCTCTCTCTCTCTCTCTCTCTCTCTCTCTCTATGACATGTATTTGGTTTTTCTCACTCAATATTTTAGCACTTTTTCTAGGTTATGTTCCGGCAGTATTCGATGTGGAGGTTTTCTTTTTTCCGTCTGAACTTCAAATTAGTTATTTTCTCATTTTTTTTGTTTTCTTTTCAATTCTAATAAATTTTTTTGATCTGTTATAATTGCAGCTAGGCTCGAAGTTAGTTTTACTTGGTGTTTGGGTTTCTAGATGTTTTGGTTTTCTACCAACAGAAGAGTTGAAGAACATGTTTGGGTTTCATGGATGTTTTATCAATGTTTGCTTATTTTCATGTAAGTTTTGAAGACTTTCTCACAAATCTGTAAAAGTTCTTTAGCTTAAGAAATGGTTACCTTTACATTTTCCACTGTTTTTTTATGGATGTTGTGGCAAGGTTCGTCTTATGATATCAGGTGCAGTTGGAGCTCTCCAATCTAAATTTGGATTGGCAAAGACCGAATAGCTTCCGAGGCAGACCTGTATCTCTCTCTCTATGGTGTAGCAGAGGTAGGTTCTCTTTCTGCTTTCAATTTGTTTGATGGTGTATGGTTTATAGACAGGATCTATGGTGTGTTATAATTCAATTGATCATGTGTCTTTGTTTCACAATTGTTTTGAAGGTGCAAAAGATGGGATTTTTTGAATTTTTTGATGCAGCTAATCTCTACAGCAGTCCGTTGATCTTTCTTGAGGTGTAGTTTGATAAAAACCTTCATGAGGGATGGATGGGGATGACTGTTGGACTTCATTAAATGATCTAATGAGAGAGAATACACCAGGCTGGTCGTGCATGTAATCAGCAAAACGTGTTTTTGATTTTATGAATGTACGGGCCTGTCTAAATGATACAACAAGTAGTTGATTAAGGTATTATGGGTTTGTTGTATTTCCATTTTAGATGGGTTTATATATAGTTTTTTATTTATTTTTCTTTCAGGATTGTTCCAATTCAAGTTGGTTCATCTTCTGCTCATTCTTGGTTGTAAGAAAGAGCTACCCGATTGAAACAGTTGGGATTCTGTAAATCTATGTAGATATTTCTTTGTAAAGCTTTTTAGATAAGTTCTTATGAAGGTGTTTTGTAGTGGCGATGGTGGTGGTGGTGAAGGCTTACCAAAGAATGAGGAGTTGGTGTTCAGGGAGTGGTTTTAAAAAATTGTTTTGGGATAAGTGGTATTAAATTTTAATTAGTAGTTTTCAATCAATTGTTTTTGGGATTCATGGTTTTAAATTTTAATTAGTGGTTTTAGTTGATGGTTTTGGTGAGTGATTTTATTTTTTTAGTTAATTGAAAATAGACAAAATTAAAACGAAAATTGTGCAAAATCATGATGTGTTGAAAAATCATGGTTTAGGTAACGAAAATAACTTTATGTTATTTAATGGTTTAAATAATTTAAATTATTTTATTAGATAAAAATAAAGTCTCATCTCATATAAAATTAAGTTAGTAAAAACTATGGGAATATAAGTTTCAAGCATGTTCAATTCATCAAGATGAAAATATTTGAAAACATTTTGCTGTGGGAAGGATAAACAACTAATTTGCACGTCTGAAGCTGTAATGTATTTGTACTCTAATAATTCGAAACAAGGCATATTTATTTTAAAGACAAAAACACCCTTAAGTTTCTAAAATATTGGATGTCCCGTGGTAGTAAATGACCAAAATAACCTTATTTTATTTTTTAATACCATTATACCATTTAACATCTTTATTACATAAATGACTAAAATAGCCTGATTATCTTTTACGAAATACCAAGCGTGTCCCGTGGCCATAGTTATTTATTTGCACCTGATTTACACTTGACGGTGGAATCGCGTGGAGTTGATCCAAAGGTGCGCGCGAAGCGCGCATGAGGGCAACGCGCGTAGCGCGTTTGGACATTCAATCCACGCGCGCGAAGCGCGTGTGGAAAGAATGGACAAGGTTTTGAGCCGTGCCGGAGGCACGGCGATATACCTAGTACTAAAATAAGAGTCATCCCCACCACCGCACCAACTTCCTATGTTAAGTTAGTACCCCCTAGCTTCTCCTCAATTCTTCACATAATATAAGTTTTCATTCAAATTCAACAACTACTCAAAATACATAACCACTATCCTCCACTCTCTCTACTGTCTCTACAACAAGCTATCAGCTTTTGTTGGCAGCCTTCTAAAGAAGCTAAGAGCAGGTGAAGGCAACTTGCTCCTGAACTTGGGTGGCCTAAATTCATATAAACCCCACAAAGCAACCACAACACGACACGGCACAGCATAGAATCCAACAGCAGCAACCAAGCAAAGCAACACAAACAAGAATGTTGCACGGGGATCCCTCCAACTAAGCAATGCTTGAAGCCTTTCACCTTGGGTAGCCAAATCACCTACAACCGTTTGTATCCTCCCAGCAACACTCCTTAACCGATCATACCTCATCCGAACCATCTCAGCGCTCTGAGTTGTAGGAAATGTATCGAACTCTTCATCTAATTCATCCGGATACAAAATTTCTGCATGAGAAAGTCGTATGTCCATGTGAACTGGATGTCGCGGGCGTCCTCTGTACCTCCACAGACCCAAGAACGAGAGGTAGAGCAATATGAAAGGAAGTATCAGCTCAGGATACCATACAAGCAACAGAAACAGCAGCAAAAAGAGAACAGAGTAAACTGGCTTTTGCCAACTTCGTATCAATTCAACCGATCGACCCATAGCAATAACCCCTGAAAGAACAGACACTAAACGGAAAAAATTAGCTTTACTTCTCCTCATGCTCCATATATGTGAGTCATTGTCCAGCATGTAATCAACAACCTCCCTTCCCAATGGTGGCTCTGCTCGGCTAAGTCGCGCTGCCATGACGTTAGTCGCTTGGTACCTTAGGTTCTCAACCTGACTTACCGATAATGGCTGCACATAATGCATCTTCGGCAGCACCGGCCAGATGTACATGTGAAGTACATTAGCCAGGTTTGCTAGAGAGAAACGAATCGCCAAATGAAGCTCCCCCATTTTCTTCACACCAGTTGGATGAAGCATCAACAATGGGTACGAGTGTGTGTAAACACGATCAGATTCCAGGGTTGATAGCCGGATCCTGACTTTACCAATCCTAGAATCACGGGCTCCCATACCAAGTATAGTTGTGTTTTTGTCTAAGTGACAATTATCGAACACGCCCACAGTTACAACAGTACAAGGATCGAAAACTTCCCAAGTGTACTGTTCGTTCCATTTAGGCATCAAACTGTCTACTACTGTTCGAGTTCGAACCCATTTTTGGCCATACTTTGCAATGCAATATGCATCAGTTGTACTTCCTTTCCCTTCCTTCATCTTCATCGGCATAAGTCCACTTGCTCCCAAAATACCCATCTCAAGAACTCCAATGTGTGATTTCCATAACTGTTTCTCAGTGGGACGCATATCACTACTATACATTGTTGATTCATCAAGAACATGATAGCCTCCATCCAAAGACAATCGAAGATGAATTCGAGACCCAAATGGAGTAGTCATCATTTTCGAATCAGTACCCAAGTTACAATGCATTTCAAGACTAAACCATTTTGAAACAACAGGTTTATCATCATTTCTCCTTTCAATTGTTGTAACTGGAACAAGTACTCGACCCAAAACCTCATCTCTGCCAGTACCAATCCGGTCTTCAACAGACACCATTAAATAATCTTCAAATGGCTCGGCTACAACAAACATCATGTCTTCATTCCAAAACGGGTTCGAAAGTCCTCGTTTGGACGTGGCCGAAGCGATTCTCGTTCTTAAAACCTGGTTCCCAACTTGGGCTTTTGCAGAGACCTCAGGAAATCTCATCATTGAAGCCCCTTTGTCACCAGGAACAAGATCTTGGGCTTCAATAATAGTGACTCTGAGGTACCAAAGCCTAGGAGAGAGATAAACTTTGGATTTAACAGAACAGAGACCATCAAAAGGAACATTTGCTGCTTTAGAATGCCAAGCCTCTGCAAAAGCTTCATCAGCCTGAGTTCCAAACCAGACAGAAACCATAACTTCTCCACCTTTTCCCTTCTCCCCTTTTTTATCTTCCATTCTATACCATTGAGGAGCCAATTGACTATCAGGAGGAACTCTCTTAGGGATTTCACTCAAATCAAACCAGATTCTACCCAAGAAATCATCTTTCTCCCTCTCTCTAACAAAAATCTCCACCACAGATGATTGAATACAATCTTTGGAAAAGGCGAAAACTTGATCCCATTCTGGATTACTAGAACTACCCCTCTTTGTAATTCCTCTGTAGTTCCCAAGTTTCACATCCGCCATTATTTCACCTCCACTATTGATTGAAAGTTCTCTAGCCCTAATAACACGAACATACAAATACAGCATTTGCTCAACCAGATCATACGTTGAACTTGTTTTGTCTTTTTTACTTAACCCACCACCAAGATGAGGACTAGTTTCTTTAAGAGAGAACTCATGATTAGAACCACCTCCACTACCAAAACCATTAAAACCAGAACCAGAAGAAACATGATGTGGGTGTGGGATAATAGTTGGACCAGGTTCATTTGTGATCACAATAGGTTTAATCTCACCTGGGTTTGGTTCAATCTGCTTTCCTTGATTCTGTATTTGCTGCTGTTCCTGATTCTGTAGTATCAAATGTTGCTTCTGTTGATTCTGCTGCTGCTGCTGCTGCTGTTGCTGTTGTTGGTGGTGGAGAGGCATCATCATAGATGCTGATGAAGTACACTGTTGTTGTTGTTGAAACATTTTCTTCTGCTGCTTCTGCTTCTGCTTAGACTTAGTAAATTGTGCAGTAGTAGTAGTTGTGGCAGAACCAGTATTAATAGCACTATTATTAACACCAGAAGAAGTTGAAGAATTGGGTTCAGTTCCATTTCCTTGATGAAGATGAAGATCATTTGTTAAATCTTTTGTAGTGAGATACAGTTTTAAACTAATCTCACCACGAATATGAGAGAACAAACTACGTTTATCAAGTGCATAAAGTTGAAGAATTTCACTACCTTCTTTAGCAATACTTGAACCAGAAACTCTAACTTTACCCAAGAAATTTCTATTGTTACCAGATTTTCTTTCGTTGTAGATATTAACCTCCACTGATCTGTAAGGAATATCTGCAACATCTGCAACATGAAACACCAGCTTTTCGTTCCAAACTGGGTTCAAATCTTTGTATTTAACCTGGGTTCTCAGTCTTTGATTCTCAAACTCAACTTCAACAAATGGAGATGATGATCCTTCTCCATCTTTAGGCATTAAGTTGTGTGCTCTTACTACTTCTACCACTAACTTTTCTTTATTCCTACTCATCATCTCCAATTTTTTTTTTTTTTTTGGGTTTTCTTCAGAAGGTTATTACAATAGAAAACTTGAGAAGAACATAACAAGAAGTGGCAGAAGGGACCCAAGAAAAATGAAATCCAAAACAGATATGCAGAGGGTCAGAGACGAGAGAGAGAGAGAGAGAGGGTTTTTGTTGTTTTTGACTTTGACAGATGAGAGAGCGAACTGTGTTTAAGATGGCGTGAATCGTGAGTGTTAATTTCCTGTCCACTTGACGCATCAATCTCCGAAAAATACTCACTTCAAAACACAACGTGTCATTCTCTTAATAGGGAGACACTTTTCCTTGATATAAAAGTAACACGTGGCATAGGTATAGGTTATTTTTACTAAAACTTCAAACTTTCTGGATGTTATGAGAGGTAGCAAAATTGTTCTTATGAAGAGGAAGGCCGTGAAATAGTGGATTATTAGAGAAACGGATAAGTAATTGTCCAAGGAAGATTTGATAGTATCACTGTATCAGATACGTATGGTTCTGGATGGCCTGACCTAAAGATTTGTTTAGCGTGAATCTCTAGGAAAGTGGAGCAACGGTCAGATATAAGTTACAGGACAGTTTTGTGCGGACGTGAAAGGTCTATTATTTGGAGTTTTAATGAGGAGAGAGGAAAAAAGGCGTGTGTTTTGGGAGGGGAAAATAAGGAGAGGAGACAAAACGGGAGGCTCAAGAAGACAGAAAAGCAGTTTAAATCCGGTAAAAAAGAAGAGAGGAGAGAGTGTGGAGTGGAGGCAGAGAACGCGTGCCAGAATCTCGCAGGGAATCCCATAATTTTTAATTAAATAAGAGAGACAGGTCAAAACTGAGATGTGCGGTCTCTGTCTCCGCATTCGAAGTTTTGTAATTTTTTTTTGGATTAATTTGTCTAAGTTATATAGGGGATATTAGGGTTTGGGTCCTACGTATGTCCACTTTTGAGTCTGGGTCTGGGTCCTAGAATAACGGTTCACTCGGTTGATCGTCTAAAAAGTGATGAATAAATAAATAAATTAAAAAATTAGAAAAATGAAATGACGGCATTACTTTTCCATCATCACGTGACTTGTGTAGCATGCGTAAGAACTCATGTGACTTCACTTAAATAAATCCAATGGCTAAGACATAACTGTTATCGAACGGTTGTGCTATAAAGAGCCATTGGGACCATGGCTATACAAACACAAGAAGTAAACCATAGAAAAATACAAAAATCTAAGTTTATTCTAAGCCAACTTGCTAGCTGACAAATATTCTTAAACAAGCCCTAGAAATTTAACTGAAAATATAACTATTTAAACATCTATGCATGTACTAAAACCATTTGAATGAAACTTACCAAAAACTATCTCAAATTAAAACTTATAGTTCTTGAAGAAGAAACCCCCAAATTTGGACGAAGGGTTGAATATGATGCCCAAAACCTCCAATCCACCAGAAAATTTTAAAGGAATGTACTAGGACAACTTCGAAAATAGATTTGAACTGATTTTCACCGAAAATGGAGATCGATTCAAGCAATTGTTCACCGGAACCCTAACGCTCGCCGTCCAGTAAGATTTTTCGCATTTACAAAGGGTTCTTACCTAATTTTCCTAGAAAAATTGAAAGAAACAAACTAGGGTCGCAGATCTGAACTAATTTTCGCCAGAAATATCGAGCCATTGTTCACCGGAATCCTAGCGAAAATCCGTCCAGTAAAAATTTTCACGGTAAAAGCAAGAGTTACCACTTTTATACTTCCTATATAAATAATCCAGGCCATTCGTTCGCCTAATTAGATCCTCACCATACACGTATCTCACACGTGAGAGTTGAGTTAACTTATAGACTAGGCGTTGGGTCCATTGGTCATTTAAAAAAGTTTTAAGGGCATTCATGTCTTGTTACTAAAGTCTTCTGACGTCTCAGTCACTTTTTTGACGGTCAATCGAGTCATCCATCAATCCATGACCCAGACTCAAAGGTGGACATACACGGGATCCAAATCCTAATATCACCCTTTTTTTTAGGGCATTTTAAGCAAATAACATGGAAACTAAGAAATAACCCCCACATTTTGGATAATTGTGAGATGACTCTGTCTTGGAGGGAATTATTAACTCTCCATCTAGAAGCCCACGTAATGATCACATGGCCATGTAAAAGTACTTAAATGCCCTTAAACTAACTTAACCTCTCCCCACCTCGAGTTAAGTTGTGTACCACATCTCTAGCCATCTCAAGATTTCATTGAGATTTTGATGAATATTTTAGGTCTCCATGAGAAATTAGGGTTATTTTACTACAAATTTCCTTCTTTTCTTGTTTTTTAATGGGGTTTAATCTATTTTGGCTTCTCTATGAGCTGATTATTAATGGGTTTTGATTAATTAGGAGGTGCTTAAAAGGTGAAATAGGGATATCCCTGTTTTTGTTTTTCATTGGCGTCCGCTAATTTTGTTCAGAAAATTGTTCTACTGAGTTTTGTTTGGACCATTTTGTGGGATTTGTTCAGACTAGTTTCATTTCAGTTTTAATCCTCTGTACTTTTCCCTACTTCTTTCCACAATTTTTTTAGTCATTTTGTTTGGACCATTTTGTGGGATTTGTTCAAGGGCTGAAACTGGGTAATAATTAAGAGTTAAAACCATCAAATTTTAATTTTGTTCATATTATTTAAATTTCTCAATTCCTTTTTTTTCCTAATTGTTTTATTTTGTTAATCAATTTTTTTCATTAAAAAATTAAATTAGCTTCCAATAACATTTTGTTAAATTTACTTATTTGGCCTTCTTTTTGTGTATGTATATGATAATGAATAATGATCAAAACTTCTTTAATTGAATGTGGACAGTACCTGAAGTAAAGATATTACAAGGACAACTGGGACAGGCAATGAAAAGCTAAATCGAGTTTCTGATGTTTGTGAACAAACACATGAGTAACTTATCCCAGTATTATGATCTTCAAAATTAGTCTCACTTTGAAAGACTAATTTTTTTTGGTTCCATTTTCATTTTTTGATCTTAATTCTTGTGTTGTAATCTATGTTGGCCCTTCTATTTCCTTCAAACTATAAGGCGTGAACCACAGGACATTATGGGCGAAGTTTCAAACACTCATCATGCTATACAGTAAGATAAAATGTTCTTGTTTTAGTTTGATTTCATTAGACCTTACAACTGAATATGGAATGCAGAACACTGGATAAACCAATTTCGAATTTAGAGATGGAATTAGCTGTTGCTAGGGCTGCATAAGAGTCATTCTCAATGGTTCTCCTATATCAGACAATGTAAAGGTTGCAGAGTCGACGAGGAAAAGAAAATATTTAATGGTTATAGGAGTTAATTGATGAAGATCTGTTAGCTTTTTCACGATTAATAAGGTTTTGTTGCCGAAGGAGTTGTTCAAGGCTTCACAGTCACCGACACCTGCTCCAGCACGTGTCACGACCCTAGCACTTCCTCTTGTTGCTATGCGATCGTGCGGCACTTGAACTAGTTTCTCCTGCTAGTCAAGTAAGCTTGAACCCTTACTGAGATGCCTAGAAGGCTAGATAGCTAGCTAAGCACTCAAGAATATGCAAAGACTAGTGAATGCTATAAGAAAGCTTGGGAACTCTTATTGATCACTCAACTCTGGATGGTTACAAATGAATGAGGCTCCCCCTATTTATAGGTACAAGGGATACCAAAGGAAGATTCTAGAGATATCTCTAAGTTACAAGCTACAAGAAGCATCTACAATATTCTAGAAATATCTATACACTTTGTGAATATTCTAGGGCCTTCCTCCTGGAATAGCCTACTAGCCTCTAAAGAATGCTAGAGAGCTAATGTCTACATATTTCTAGAGAATTCTAGAGAATTCTCATGTTAGTTAGCTATATTGGGCTTCCTTGGGTTGGGCTAGCATTCATATTCATATACAAAGGTTGTATAGCATGTCAAAGAGCCCAAATATGCTAGTAGGGCCCCTTGGGCCAGGCATATGCACGTTCTGGGTTGTTGGCATGCGAAAATTGTAGCTGTGACGGCCCAGTTCGTGCATCCTCCCCCACTTAATTCGCGGACGTCCTCGTCGCGAGATCCTTGTGGTAGTTGGTGATGAGATCCTCGTATTTCCATAGAGTGTCGGCGTGTTCCCAACTGGCCTCACTATCTAGTTGTCCCTTCCAAGTCACTAAGTATTCGTTGTATATTCGTCCTCTTCGTGATGTACGACGATGCGATATGATGTCTTCCTCCTTGTCAAAGGAAGTAGTCATGGTCACTGGAGCTCACCTACTGACTCCTCTCGATGCATCCTCCTGATCAGCATGATAGGGTTTTAAGCAGCTTACATGGAAGACAGGATGGATCTTCAAGTGTGATGGTAACTGTAGTCTGTAAGATGCCTTACCGACCTTCCTGACTATAGGGTATGGTCCTTCGTACCGGTGAACCAGCCCCTTGTGTACATTCATAAAGGCTTTGAATTACTGTTGATTGAGCTTTACCATGACTAAGTCTCCTTCCTAGAACCACAAAGGTCGCCTCTTCTCATCGGCCTATTTCTTCATTCTGTTGGCGGCTTTCTCCAAGTATGACTTGGCAAGGTCTGTCTTCTCTTGCCACTCCTTGGCAAACCTGTAGGTAGCAGGACTCTTCCCAGTGTAGCCTCCAGCAAGTGTATGTGGTGTTAAGGGTTGTTGGCTAGTTGCCAACTCAAATGGACTATGGCCCGATGATTCACTCTTCTGCAAGTTGTAACAGAATTGGGCCACATCTACTAGCTCCCACCCAATCTTTTTGGTTGAAGTGCCTTAGATATTCCTCTAGCAAGGCACTGACACACTCTGTTTGGCCATCTGTCTGTGGGTAAAAGCTGGTGGAAAAGTTAAGCTCGGACCCAAGGATCTTGAATATCTCAGTCCAGAACTTACCCGTAAATCTTGGGTCCTCGCTGCTTGTTCAGCTGTGCAATCTGATGGTGCGGCTATGAACGTGGCATACTTAGTGAAGCGATCTACTACCATGAGTATCGACCCCAACCCATTCACCTTTGGTAGAGCCGAGATGAAATCTAAGGATAGGCTAGACCAGGGCCTATCAGGAATGGGTAGTGGCTTAAGTAGTCCCCCTGACTTCTTGTGCTCTACCTTGTCTTGTTGGCACACTAAGCATGTACGAACATAGTTGTCTATGTCGTCACTCATCCTGGGCCAATAGTAACTCGTCTCGAGTAATGGCAAGTTCCTCCTTTAGCTAGGATGTCCAGCCCATCTTGTGTCGTGACATTCTCGTAGCAACTCACGACGAAGATTGTCCCACTTAGGGACAAAAAGTTTATTTCCCTTAGTGAAGAGAAACCCATCCTTCACCCAAAACCTGTGGGTCTTCCCTTCCTTGGTTGCCTTCATGAGATTCTTTGCAAAAGAATCATGTTCCAAGCCCTCCTTGATGCGGTATGGGATGGTGGCCTTGAGTCGACTAACTGCAGCTATGCTCTCCAATGCTAGAGTAGTAAGCTCGGCTTTCTTACTTAGTGCATCAGCGACATGGTTGGTACAGCCTGGCTTGTACTCAAGCTTTATGTCAAACTCAGCTAGGAAATCTTGCCACCTAGCTTGTTTAGGACTTAGCTTCTTCTGGGTTTGGAAGTAGCTAGTGGAAACATTGTCTGTGTAGACCACAAAGGTGGTGCCCAGAAGATAGTGTCTCCAAGTCCTTAAGCAATGGATCACTGCAGTCATCTCCTTTTCTTGCACCGTATAGCGCCATTCCGTCTCATTAAACTTTCGGCTCTCATAAGTTATAGGGTGGCCATCTTGCATAAGGACACCTCCAATGGCAAAGTCTGAAGCATCGGTATATATTTCGTATGGCTTGGTGTGGTCGGGCAACCTTAATATTGGTTCCTCCATCACTGCATGCTTCAAGTCATCAAAAGCAGATTGGCATTCTTCAGTCCATTGCCATGCTTGGTTCTTCTTGAGAAGAGTTAGTGGTGCTGCCTTCTTGGAGTACCCTTGTATGAAACGCCTATAGTAGTTGACTAGGCCCAAGAAAGACCTAAGTTTTATTACTTTGGTTGGCCCCTCCCACTCATTGATGGCTTTGATCTTCTTCTGGTCCATCCATATTTTTCCTCCTCCTATCCAATGTCCAAGGAAAGACACATCTTCCTTAGCAAATGAGTACTTCTCCTTCTTCACATAGAGGGAGTTGTCCCTTAACACTTGGAAGACAGTCCGTAAGTGCTGCAAGTGTTCCTCCAAAGTGTTGTTGTATATCACTATGTTGTCTAAGTAGATGACTACGAACCGATCCAAGTATAGGTGAAAGATCTTGTTCATCAAGGTGCCAAAAGTGGCAGGAGCATTGGTTAGGCCAAAAGACATGACTAAGAACTCGTATGCTCCATACCTTGTGACACAAGCTGTCTTTGGCTCGTTTCCCTTGGCGATGCGCACTTGATAGTATCCTGATCTCAAATCAAGCTTGGGGAAGAACCGTGCACCTCCCAACTAATCAAACAAGTCTTCTACCCTGGGGATGCGATACTTGTTCTTGATGTTACCTTGTTTAAGGCTCGGTAGTCGATGCATAGACGCAAGCTCCCATCATGTTTCTTCTAAAATAGCAATGGTGCTCCATAAGGTGCTTTGGAGAGTTAGATGAATCCAACATCAAGTAGCTCTTTGAGTTGTCTACTCAACTCTGCTAACTCTGGTGGAGCCATCCTGTATGGTGCAAAGGTGGGCGGCTTTACACTGGGTTCTAACTCAATCTGATGATCCACCTCTCTCTTTGGTGGAAGTGTCCTGGGCAGCTCTGCTGGCATGACGTCCTTGAACTCCTCTAGGACATCTTGGACTTCTGGAGAGAATTCCTCATCATTCCCTTCATCTTTCTCTACCATGGCAGCCAAGTAAGTCATCTTTCCCTTCTGAACTCTACGACTCAACTGAATAGCTGATAGAGTACTTTTCTTGGCTTCTTTGGGGCGTGATGTGGGAACCATGTATGGAGACTTCTCATTATTGATGCTTACCACCCTAAAGTAAGGCATCACAGCAGCTATGGAATGGTTTGGGAACTCTATTCCTAGGACAACCTTGTAGTCATCCATGGGTACAACCATGAAGTTGGTGGTACCATGCCATTCACCGATCTTCAAATCTACCTTATTTGCTACACCATATATGGGTTTAGCCTAAGAATTCATAGTCTTCATCCTGCTTGAGTCCTTCTCCACTCGAAGCTTTAGGTGCTCGGCCTCTCCCTTAGAAATGAAGTTGTGAGATGCACCCGAGTCAACTATTGCCCTGCTTGAGCTTCCATTAAGATGTATATCCACATACATCAGTCCTTTGGTGGTGTTAGGCTTGGTAGAAGGTGTCTGCCCCCTGATGGCATTGATGCTAAGTGCTCCCATCTGTGGCTCATCTTTCTTCTGCTCTTATGCTATTAGTGCACTTAGGACATTCTTCTTTGGACAGCTGTAGGCCATGTGGTCTCATTCACTGATGAAGCATTTGCGCGGTCGGTTCTCGAACCTTCCCTTGCCTTTCCAATCTTTGAAGGATGTACGATGTCCCTCTTAATCATGGTGGCTCCTGGAGTGATCTTTCTTCTCCCCTCCCCTACTTTTGCCCTTGTATGGCTTGGATGGCTTGCTCTTACTATTGTCGGACTTATATGTATAGTCATTTAACTTCTCCACAGTAACAAGGGCGGTGAGTAGGTCTTCAACACCTCTTCTTTGTAGCTCCGTACAAGCCCATCGTTGAAGGCCATGAAGGAAGAAGTATAGACGATCCTTGTCGGTCATGTCAGTGATATCGAGCATCAAGGCATTGAACTGATTAACATAGTCAGTGATCGTGCCTATATGCTTGAGATTCATGAGCTTGTCTCGTGCCCGATACTCCATATTTTCAGGGAAGAATTGTGCCTTAAGTTCCTTCTTAAAGTCGCTCCATGTAGTCACGGTGCACAATCCCTTCTCTATGTTGTTGGTCTTTCGTCGCCACCATAGCATTGCATTGTCGGATAGGTACATGGTTGCAGCATCCACTTTGCCTTCCTCATCTTCAAGGTTCACAGCCTTGAATTACCTTTCCATATGCCAAAGGAAATTCTCTAACTCCTTGGCATCACGTGCCCCACTATAGCACTTTGGCACAGGGACCTTCACCTTGGTCACCTCCTGAGTTGGGCCACCTTCATGGACAACTGCCCTTTCTAGCAGCGTAAACCTTGTCCTTATTTCCTCCAACTGGGCATGTAGCTTCTCTACTGCCCCTGAGGACTGCTCTTTGAAGCCTTTCATGAGCTGGATCATGTCCGCTTTGAGTACATCAATAGTACTCTCCATGGACTTCTCTAAATCCTCAATTGTCTTGTTTTGTTCATCCAACAAGTTCCCAACATTCACACTAAAGTCAAAAAAGGACTTCTCAGCCTTCTCCACACGATCCTCCAAGGATAATACCTTGGACTCAAGCAACTCGACCTTGGCCTCCAAGGAAATCTCTTTGCGTGAGTCGACGGACTATGACTTCTTGCACTTAGGAGCACCATCCTTCCTTACTTCAACCAAGACTTGAGTAGCATCACCTTCATTTACCATGATGTGCCCTTCTCCACTTGAGTAGCTCGACCTTGCTTTGATACCAGTTGTCACGACCCTAGCACTTCCCCTTGTTGTTATGCGATCGTGCGGCACTTGAACTAGTTTCCTCTGCTAGTCAAGTAATCCTGAACCCTTACTGAGATGCCTAGAAGGCTAGATAGCTAGCTACGCACTCAAGAATATGCGAAGACTAGTAAATGCTATAAGAAAGCTTGGGAACTCTTATTGATCACTCAACTCTGGATGGTTACAAATGAATGAGGCTCCCCCTATTTATAGGTACAAGGGAGACCAAAGGAAGATTCTAGAGATATCTCTAAGTTACAAGCTACAAGAAGCATCTACAATGTTCTAGAAATATCTATACACTTTGTGAATATTCCAGGGCCTTCCTCCTGGAATATCCTACTAGCCTTTAGAGAATCCTAGAGAGCTAATGTCTACATATTTCTAGAGAATTCTAGAGAATTCTGATGTTAGCTAGCTATATTGGCCTTCCTTGGGTTGGACTAGCATTCATATGCATATACAAAGGTTGTATAGCTTGTCAAAGAGCCCAAATATGCTAGTAGGGCCCCTTGGGCCAGGTATATGCACGTTCTGGGTTGTTGGCACGCAAAAATTGTAGCTATGACGGCCCAGTTCATGACAACCGGCACCGGAGGTAGAGGCAGATTCGCCCATGGGAGAGAAAGCTTCTTCTGCACCGGAACCATTTAGGTACTTTTATATGGCCATGTTAAACTCAAGGTGGGGAGAGGTTTGGTTAGTCTAAGGGCATTTAAGTATTTTTCCTTAGCTATGTGACCATTACGTGGGCTTCTAACTGGAGAGTTAAGGATTTCGTCCAAGATAGGGTCATCTCACAATTATCCAAATTTTAATGGTTATTTCTTAGTTTTAATAACCTGACAGGGTTATTTGCTAAAAATGCCTTTTTTCTTAAGGGAACTATTGCCCAAGTTACATTATGGCATAGATACACGCAGTGGGCGTGTAAAAAGCGCAGAGAAAATGCAAAAAACGTCGTCACCAATGAATGCAGGAAAGGCACCCACCAACGGGCACATAGAAACTGCCAATAACAACGTACCTATATTTATTACCAGATTACATGGGACAAACTTAACGGCAATACCACGGCTGAGAAGTTTTGATCCCAAGACCTCCCACTACCAAAGATTTATGGGAGGGATGCACAACCATTCGAGGTTTTGTAACTAGATTCCTTTGTTTTTGTTCTCTCTAGAAAATCTTTTATTTAATTGATTTCCATGTATAAAGAATTGCCTATTGAATGCTTGCTTTTTCTTCTTTTTTTTTCTTTTTCTTTTTTTATGCGAAACCAAACTGAAATATTTATATCTACTAAATCTATACTGCTATATAATGCAAATACTCGAGTGAAGCCTATTTTGCCAAAGCTTCTTAAAATACTCTTATGTGTGTTTTCCTATTAGCAAATTGCATATATAGTTGTAAATTATTTATCAAATGGAGGGCATCGTTGGTATTAAATGGAGGGCATTAAATAGAACTCTAGCATTAAATAACTCCGCTATAACATTTAATGAGCAACATGAAACATTATTAAAAAATAACTATATTTAAGGAATAAGCCCAACGTAAACACATATAACGCACGTGCACGAAAGCTTATATTAAGTAACAGGAGAAAACTTTATGGTCCAGGTCCACAGAATATACACCCAATTGATGTGAAATTGAAAGATCCGCACTGGTAGCCATCCAAGTATCCTGGGTGAGGGATCATTTTCCACACTTAGCTGATCTTTTTCAACACTTAGCTAACATACAAATAGTATCAAATAGTTACAAATTTAAAACAGTAAGAGTCGAGATTTGCAGCGATTCTTCGAACCTCTTCCAAAAATACGTTGTTTCTCCAATAGATAGTAGTTGCAGCACATACATTAAAACTAAAAACTTGCTTGAAGTTGCTTTCGAACTTAACATTCTGTAAACCCAGTTCTAAACACCATTTGACCACACCCAATGCTGCATAGCACATTCCTTCTTTGTCACACCTCGACCCCGGATTCCAATGATCTGACCCACTTTTGAGTCAACCACGACCTAGGCCTCGGAGCGTGAACTGGGGTGAAAGGAAAAGAAATACCTAATGTATAGCTGAACACTATGTAAAACCTTTAATTCTCTGGGTTTAGTCTCTACTAGTCACCCTACTTGAGTTTAAGTACCTACTGGTCTCAAAATAATTGGTTAAGGACTAAACTATATGTAAATAGTTGCTGTCAGAGTTTTTCATCAGTGGCGAAGATCAGGCCATTACTCCCTAAAAAAAATTTAGAATGCAACGAGGTTAAGTTCTCTGGAAACTAGACACCCTAAAACTTCTATGTTTTGACCTGAAGCTAATTCTCTACAGTTTTACACAAAAATTGTGCTCAACTCAGACTATTGCAAAAATTTTGAGAATTCCAGCAGCTAAGGTCCAGCTTAAGGAAGTCCAAAGGTTAATTTCCTATATTCAGAATAAAGTGAAGCTTCCTAGGGTTATACATCAGAGTCTAATGAACAATAATGTAGAAGGCATGACATCCATTCAATGCATGCATCATACAGAAAACATCAAAACATTCATCGTATGTCATATTAATTTAAAACTATCATGCTATTAACTTTATTCAAACTATTTCATAAATGTGCAATTATTGTATTATGTAATAACTAACTAATCATTGTTGAGATGAAATAATCAACTAATTCAGGCATATTAAGCAATGAAATAAAACAAAACATGTTATCATCACGTAAGCAAAAACAACCCTGATTCCCATGTGATCTAATTTTAACATCATCCTTTTCCATTGGTGCACTGAAATCATACGTACTTCTAAGTATTTGGCTTTTTCTCAAGTTCTCTAATGAAACTCCTTGTTCTTCTTCTTGTTCCTTTAGAGGGGGGTAAAAACGTAAGGTGAGCAATACTCAGTAGGTACAACTAAAATAAGTTAAAGCTGACTAACACCATTTTTCAGGAAAAAAATCAAGCTTGATGCCCAAAACTCAACCATTGCTGCCATTTGAAACCGCTCTTTTCTAAAAGACCTCTCATAATCCTCTTTTCAAATCTAACCAACCACTTGAGGTTGTACTTGCAAAACACTTTTTGAATAACAACACTTTTAAAAACGAATGGTGTTAGTCATAGAAAATAGTTTTATCTTTTGAAAACACAATTCTATCTATAAACAAAAGCAAAGAATATATATGTATAATATAGTATATAGTACAGTATAGTATGCATTAGTCTTATGCTAACTCATACCTATCATACTCTCATTATTTATTAATGTTCCACTTCTTTTGTCAAGGTTTTCTGGAAACCAATCACCGTCTTCTCTGGACGGATCCGGATATAAACTTCTCTCTTATGGAGATGCCATTTGAAGCAGTGCCTCTTAGGCCAGACAACACATCACTTTTCACAGTACCACATTCACAACATCACAACTGACGAAATTACGTTTTATGTAATTATATCGTATCAACCTCTCTTATTGAGTACACATCACACCTCTCTTGTGGAGTTATTTCTTTGATACTACTTGTAAGTATCACTACTAATGGTTACTAAGGCAACTAACCTCATAATCGCAAGGCTTTCTTTTTAAAAACATCTCATCTTACCACTTTAAGTTCCGATAGCTCTTAAATATAGTCACTCATGATCACACAACCCAAAAACAATGCTCTTTTATGCATGAAAACCTTTTTGAAAACATGCAAGTTTCGTAAAGAATATAGTTTTTGAAAACCATGACTCGAAGAATACACGATTGAAAGCATAACTTAAAAATAAATTTTAAGGGGTGATTTTCCCTACCTTTTTCGCTTAATTTCCTTGCGGCTTTGACTTTATCTTCCTTTGACTCTAGAACTCCAAACTTCTTCAAAACTTGAATGGTTTTCTCTTATTCAAACTTGGGTTTGAAGAAGATGGAGAAAATTGAGAGAGGGAGAGAGAGAAATCGGCTATGGGTAGGGATAGGGGTTTTGGGTTTTTCTTCTTCTTTTTCTTCTTTTTTCTTTTTCTAAGTTGAAAATTTTTAGGGTGAGATGGGGACCACGACCAGGCCTCCCTTTTATAGTGTTCGACCACCCCCATCCACCTCCTGAAACTAATTCTAATCTATCTCTAAGTCTAACCCTATCTCTATCCTAAACCATGTCTATCTCTAACTCCTTTATTATCTCTTTATTTTTATTTAAACTAACTAATTTATATATATTTATATATATGGGTCGATTTTAGCATTAGAGGATAAGTGTTTTAATTATTTTAGGTGGCTATGATTAAAATTCTAACACATTAATTACTACAAGTTTTAGATAAACAAGGAAACCTAGGTGTTTTAGGTTTTGGAAACTATTTTAATGGCTAGGATTTAGTAACTTTTAGATAAGTTTAATCTAATGGCTTATATTTATTCCTTGTTCATTAAGGTTTAGTATTTATCTTTACTGAAATATCACCTACTCCTAGGTTTAGGTCACAACACTAAACACTAATCTAGGTGTATATGGAAGGGAGATCAATATCTACCAATTTAAAAATTAATTCTCAATGCAAGCATAATAAGAAGAAATTGAAACAAACAAGTATTGAATTATTAGATTCTCAAATGCGGAAATAAGGGAGAATCAAATATTTTAATCTTGCACAAAAATCATTCACACATATAAGCATATTACACAAATAATTTTTGTTGACGGGGAAAAACCTAACAGAAAAAACCCTGGGACCTAGTCCAGAAATTATCATCTAAGAGTTATGAGAAATCTTACAACCGTTCACATCGACAACATGAATCTCTCATGCAAACTCGACCGGTCTTTCTCTACGACCCAAATCCACGAATCGCCTCTTCAATGATATGTGCGTCTCCAACTCGGAATCCACCAAGCCCCGCACTTGTTAGCTTAAATACACAAGCCTCTTGTATGCCTCCAACTCAAAATCCACTAAGCTTCATACTTGTATGCTCGAATCTACGAGCCTGCACCTCGCCGGAACTCCACCGACGAACTCACCGGAACTCCACCGGTGACTGTAATGGTGTTTGAAGATTTGGTGTTCTTCAACACTTTGTGGCTCTCATGCTAGAATGATATGCAAGATCTAGCTAAAATAAAAAGCCGTATGAGAATAGATCTAAATCAGCTCTCATGAAGAAGATAGCTCTAATGAAGAAGATAACTCAATCTCTCTCAAGATCTTGAAGCCCTTGCTGTTTGGAAAAGATAACTACAAGGAGTCTCTCAATGATTTCTCACTCTAAGCTTTCTAACTTTCTTCTTGTTAGATGCATCCTCTAAAATGGTTTGCTTCTCTTCTATATGTAGAGAAGGACCCAAAACCTAAGGCTTTTAGGTAAAAAGACCAAAAGGGTGTGAGGCCCTAGGTCTAAAAATCGTGCAACCTAGAAACCCAGGAGCATGAGTATCGATACTCCATTTGGGGAGTATCGATGTTAGCTTGATCTGTTGTCAACAGATCAGAGGAGTATCGATAGTTCATTTTGGCAGTATCGATACTAGCCTGCCCATAAGCTGGAAATGACTCTAAATGAGTTCTAAGTTCATCCTAGCTTATGTGGCTAAGTCCTAATGCAATACTAACCACCTATGAATGATAAATAAGGTTACTTACCAACATGTGGTGAGTTCTGGTGGCGAGTTTGAGTCTAATGGCGTGCTTTCTCTTCGATCTTCGATGAAATGTGAGTTTGCACGAAGAATACAACCTACTCTAACTCAAATATGGACTTACAATTGAGTTTATTGTCTCACCATGAACATTGACAAACCCAAAGGGACCTTTCAATATCTCCCTTTGTCAATTTCATGACAAAACCCCATACATAAGAAAATTCTCAAAATACAACATCACAACACGAATTCTCTTACAATTGACTCAATAAAATGCAAAACCTCCCCAATAATAATTAGACAACTAACCCAAGAATCATCAAGGCATCATAATATATGAAATAAACACAATCCTTGAGTTTCTTGAAACTCCCCCTATCTTATGCAACTCCCCCATAATAACTTCTCCCCCTTTTGTAATGAAATCAACAAAGGCCCGAGGGGCTTAGAGAAGAGGAGCATAAGACGGGAGGACCACAATGCCACAAGTCAAAAACATTCACATGAGAAATAAGACTTGAAGCATATAACGATAACCCGCATATAAGATAATCCATAATAATTCATTTGAACCAAGATGAGACTTCAAACAAAGTTATGAACTAAAATAAACAAGCGTAATTATCTTATATCCAAAGTAGGATGATAACGAAATGAAAGACTGCATAAATAAACTAAGTAGTGTCCTAGTCTAATCATTAGCCTTACCACTTTCATCACCAATTTCTTTTCTGGAGTCAAAAGACGAACCAGACCCGATAAGACTAAAAATTTGATCGGGAGAAGAAAGTTATGGTTCAACGCAATTCCTCGAAGGACAGAACCAAATCGGGTCAGTCACTGGCTCAAGTTTACACATATCATAAAGAGCCTCTTGGGTGACTATGATAACCTTACCCAAGATAAAAGATATGAAAGTAAAGACAACAGAGTCAACAACATACATATTTGTATAGAACAGTTGTCTATCCTAGGGTAGGTTATCCTTGTTCCTTCTAAAACTAAGGAAACAAACAAGAGAATCTCGAATGTCGCTAAAACCCATGCGTTAAAAACGAACCATACGCTCTATTATAAGTGAACGCTTGGAGTAGTATTTGTTGAACCATTTGAAAAACGTATCAGAGTAAAATTTCTCTCCGGATGCAAGCTGGGAATTTTTCAAATAATCTGTCATGGAAACCACTTTTTCAACAAAAACTCCCCCTAAATCGAATCATCCAAAACCTTTTCAGTAGAAGACAACAAGATTCGATAAAAACACAATGATAAAAATACTCTACACATGAACATAAGTGTCAAGATTTTTTCTCAACCACTTGAGAAACAATCACTGTGAGCCTTACAATGAATCAAAACCATCAAGATGAGAAAATTTACACAAGTCTATGAAAGCATCATAAACAACTGGTTTTTAAGAAGATATTCAAGCATAAAAATTGAAAACACAAGTTGAATTGACCACAGAGTCCATCGAACAATGGAACAAGTGTGTGTGCAAGTGATGATGTCACAAAATGTGAAAAGATCCTTGAAAGTATACACATTAAGATTCTACTATTTCTTCACTATTCCAAACCACACTGGTATGGAGGACGAATCACAATACAGGTTACAAGTAGTTCAAGACCAACATGTTAAGGTATTTCCATTAAGGTATATTTTAGAATACAAATGGCCCAAGAGCATATATAATGACTCATTAAATCTACCCAAGAGTTCATTGTTGTTTTGTTATTGATTTGCTCTCAAGGCACTAAGACTTGTCATGTGGTCACACTACGAACTATTATGCCACCAAGCTCAAAATCTTTTACGAGAGCTTACTCTTTAGGTAGCTCCACAAAGCTCAAAATCTTTTACGAGAGCTTACTCTTTAGATGGTACACTGAGTTCAATTCTTTTATGAGAACTCACTCTTGAGGTGTATAACAACAAAATATATTATCAATAAAGCACAAGTGCTATGATAGCTCGTCCATACTAGTTTGGTTCGAAATAGTTCGAAAGAAGTAACGAACATACAAACTAAGATCAACCCACACACATTCAATCAAACACAAGATACAAACATAAGTTCAGAAAAGTTCGAGTGAAATGTGTGAAGCAAGGAACTTGAGATCTCAAAGTTTATTATCCAAACATATTCAATAAATCCAAAAACTCATGATCTTAAGAGCAAGTGATCAAAAACCCTATCTAAGATAGACAAGATGCATAAGGAACAGTTTACAGCGAAGACACAGGTCAAGACCAATTCAAAGCACAAATGATCTATGGGCAAAGCAAAGATACAACGGGAGGAGAAAAATATGCTTAAACACAATGATTTTTCAAAACACGAAGTATCACAAAATTCCTTCTAGAATGCGAGAAAAGCGATGTAATGCAATACAAACTAGAGGAAATACACTTAACTACCTATTATGAAAGAGAGACAGGAACAACCAGGGTAGAAGAGTGAGACAAGGTGAGCTCAAGACAAGGAGACTACACCTATAACCCTTCTAAGAATATCAAAAGTCAAAGAATCTAGGGACTAGGGGAGGAAATGAACAACTTGCTTATCAGTCAACACACACTCATGATGAATCACCTTCCCTTCAACTAAGTCACAGATAAAGTAAAGCCTGATATCTATGTACTCAGTTTTAAAGTATTGAAAATGAATCATAGTGATATCAAAAGTACAACTGTTATCACAACAAACAATTATAGTGGCATGCTCAAAACCATAATCAATAAGCATATGCAACATCCAAAATAATTGAGTAAAACACAAACCTGCAGCGATATCCTCTACCTCGGTTGTGAATAAGGATTGAGAATCTTGCTTCCTGTTCTTCCTGTCATCCACATTTCTGGCCCAACCCACATTGGCGTAGCCACAAATCTTGGAGTTACAGTGTCTTTGGTGGACCAAAGTCCATACCCAAAAGTTCCCTTGCACTAGAGTCTTAATTTGTCAATTCCGAACAGAACCTATTCATAAAATACAATGAACGGTAAAAGACAACACTCCCTAAAAAAGGATAGAGACATTAAACTTTAGGAGATGTCTTTATCTTATTTCCTGCACAAGTTCACAAGACATATCAAGGTACCATAGAAAATATGAATATAAATAGACAATAAGCTTACTCTCTCCCTTGATGAGTGCTACAGGAATCTCTCCCCCTATATGATATATCTCCTCACATAGTACTCCCCTTGTAAGGTCAAGAACGCACATTACTTCCCCTTTTTGTCACAAATTGACAAAGGATACAAGATAACAAAAATCCAAGGAGAAACGGAGAAAGAATAAGTAGGAAAATATAAATACAAACCAACCAACCATAAGAATAAATATCTAACTAGCTTTCATATTCAACCAAAAGACAACAAGTAGATAGTTAGATAGACAAAAAAATAAGAATGGTGGAAGGCCAGTAAATGACAAGTCATACAGTATAAAGTATCAAATCTAGCTAAGGTGAATCAGAGCTATGATAAGAGAATAGAAGTACAGTGTGTGAGACTATCCTGGTTTCGAAAACCAATGGATAAAATGCATATTGTTGTATAAATCAAGTGTTAACCTAATGCACCATAATGAGTATGCATGCACAAATATATACAATGAATCAAGTCATGCAAACTTACAACACTCAACCCAGAAAAATAAGAATGTAATACAGGGAAGAGTGAGAATACAAACCTGAAGAAAGTATTCTACTTGATGTGGTTGACCATCATTAGTCACCACTTGTGCAGTAGCCTGTTTCTCAATCAATAATGAAGATTTATATAATTCATTCAAAATTGATAAAGGGCCAAGATTATAAGCACAAGAAAATACACACATGTCACAACAACATATATGCCAATAAATAGATAAGGTGAAAAATATGATACTTAGTAGACAACATGTTCATATGCAATGGAACTTTTCTACAAGTACATACTACAAAAACTAGAATGCATACAATAGTTATCATGCAAACTAGTAGAGTATCCACTCAACTTCCCTAACAAATTATGCAGTCCAAGCAAAAGGAGGAGTGAGAAGATAACAACCAAGTAATAGTACGATTACTGCGACCAACCAGTAAAAACTTGGAAGACATATAGGTATTATAAGCAGTGGGAGTTACAAGACAAATCAACTAACTTTTCCTTACCCATATGACCTTGAGTTTCTTAAAGGTGTTTTTTTGGCTCAAGTCCATATGAATAGGTTTGGTTGTCTCAGACACAACCTTCTTGGTCTTGTTTCTCTTCCTTTTTATTGAAAAAGATCTAAATCCAAAGGAATAAGCACCTCACTTGTTGTTCAAAATCTTGATTCTTTTTAGAAGATCTCTGCACAACCACAAGAAATTCATCAAAAGAATTAGGTTTCTCTCAGAGGGAAACTACCCATAAGAGCCGAGAGAAACCTTTGCCATGATTGAAATACAACATTATATCACCTATGATCATGGAACTAAAACCAAACACCTTGAGAGGGATTCAAAGACATTGGTTGGCGCGAAATCAGTAGAAATGACAAGCAAAATATACATTATCTACATCTTGTTACCTCATACGATTCCGATGGTTGCATCCCCACTAATGTCATTGGGGATATGGAGCCTTGCCGACTTGAGTTGACGGGTGTTCAATGTTGTCAACTCGTTTCTTCACCCACACCAGCTTCTCTTTCTTCTTCGGGATTTCAACCTTTGGCTTGAGTGTGGTGGCTTGCTTCAACTTAGCCTTCTTGCCTTGCTTCTTGACATGTGGTCTCTTGCCATATGTTGTTCTACTGCTAATGGGATTTGCTAGTCTCCCAATCTCTCCAGTCAAAGCTCTTGCTTTACCTTTAAGTTGCTTGAACTTCTTGAGCAACTCCTTTTCTCTTTGCAATCGGTGGAGGACTTCTAAGTAGAATTTGTAAGTATTTTGCAAGTGACCTTGATATCCACAATATGACCATATGTGGATACTTTGAGGCGATCTCTTAATGCCTCTTGGCTTGACTTGTGGCTTGGCAACCTTCTTTGGAGTTGGTTGCTTGCCAACTTGCTTTGTAGTTTGCTTATCGACTTGCTTAACTGCTCTCTTTTGTGGAGGATGAGGAGTCTTAGCTTTCACATAGGTCGTTGACATTGAAGTGCTAGCAACCTTACTTGGATCACAAGATTGTTTGACCCATGATTAAACTTTATGAGCATCTCTTTAAACTCTTTCAGCTCTTCCTTCACTCTCTTCATCACATCAAGGAGAGATGTGACCATCTCATTTTCCACCACAAGTTCATTCTTGACAAATTTGATTTCTTTTTCTTTCCCTTCAAGAATCTCATTGCCTTCCACCTCTCTCTTGGAGGCTTCTTCCACTTAAAGAATTAGATCATTCCTATCAGTTTTAAGACTTGAAATCATCAGTTTTAGCTCTTTGTTATCCTTAGACAAGCTCTTACTGTTTTCCAAAATTCTTAAAAATAATTCTTCTTCTCGGAGATCATGTTCACTCTCGTCTTCCTCACTAGAGGTTTGAACATTTCCCTCATCCTCTACTTGCTCATTTGAGGAGGCATGCAAAGCAGTGAAGGCAACATAGTTTCTTGTCACTGCTTCTTCACTATCATGAGAAGAGTCAGATTCTGATGATGAATCATCAAATGTAACATTCATTGCTTTCTTGCCCTTTGAATAACTGAAACTCTTCTTGTTAGGGCAAATGTTTTTCATGTGTCCAAATCTATGACACTTGTAGCATTGCACCTCATCACTCTTCTTCTTCTAAAACCTTTCTTCATCATGTTTGGACTTGGAGAAGGAAGAGTTCTTCTTGTCGAATTCTTGAGATCCTCATTTCTTCTTTTTCATGTGTTTCATGAATTTCCTTATGAGGATAGCAATTTCCTCATCACTTAAGTCATCGAAGGATTTGTCATTCGACTTACTAGCTTTCTTGATGGCCTTGAAAGCTATATTCTCGGACTTCTTTGAAGAGCGGAAGTTTGACTCGAATGTCAGGAGATTTCCTGCAAGTTCCTCTGGTAGAAGAGCATCAATATATTGACTCTCCTCAATAGCCGTAACCTTGGCTTCAAATCTCTTGGGGAGAGATCTCAAGACCGTAAGGACTATCTTGGAGTTAGAAATAGTCTCTCCTAAGGCAAATGCGTTGTTTACAATCTCACCAAGTTTGCCATAGAACTCATTGAAGGTCTCATTCTCCTCCATTCAAAGATTTTCAAATTGAGTTATCAACATTTGCAACTTTGCAACTTTGACGGTCTGGGTACCTTCATGTGTGACCTCTAATTTGGTTCATGCCTCTTTTGCCACAAGGTAATTAGATATGCTTCTAAACTCATCGGTCGTAACCGCATTAAAGATTGCATTTAGACCTTGAATGTTATATGTAGCCTTAGAAATATCATCTTTGGTCCATTCATCCCTTAGTTTGGGTCTAATCATAGCAACACCATCAATTCTGGCAGTCCTGGTTGGAGGGGACCAACCATCTTCTACAGCTATCCAAACTCTTTCATCTATAGAGCTTAGGAAGGCCCTCATACGTGCTTTCCAATACGCATAATTGCTTCCATTGAATAATGGAGGTTTTTTCCGGGAACTTCCTTCCATATTTCACTACAAGGATCTCACCAGGATGTAAACCTCTAAATGGTGTACTAAGCTCTGATACCAATTGAAATATCACCTATTCCTAAGTTTAGGTCTTAACCAACAAACACTAATCTAGGTGTATATGGAAGGGGGATCAATATCTACCTATTTAAAAATTAATTCTCAACGCAAGCATAATAAGTAGAAATTAAAACAAACAAGTATTGACTTATCCGATTCTTAAATGTGGAAATAAGGGAGAATCGAATATTTCAATCTTGCACAAAAATCATTCACACATATAAGCATTCAACACAAATGATTTTTGTTGACGAGGAAAAACCTAACAAAAAAACCCCGGGACCTAGTCCAGAAATTACCACTAGGAGTTATGAGAAATCTTACAACCGTTCGCATCGACAACACGAATCCCTCATGCAAGCTTGACCGGTCTTTCTCCACGACCTAAATCCACAAATCGCCTCTTCAATGATATGTGCGTCTCCAACTCGGAATCCCCCAATACCCGCCCTTGTTAGCTTGAATCCACAAGCCTTTTGTACGCCCCCAACTCAGAATCCACCAAGCCTCGTACCTGTATGCTTGAATCTACGAGCCTGCACTTCACCGGAACTCCACTGACGAACTCACTGGACCTTCACTGGTTACTGTAATGGTGTTTGAAGATTTGGTGTTCTTCAACACTTTGTGGCTCTCATGCTAAAGTGATATGCAAGATCTAGCTAAAATGAAAAGCCCTATGAGAAAAGTTCTAAATCAACTCTCATGAAGAAGATAGCTCAATCTCTCTCAAGATCTTAAAGCCCTAGCTGTTTGGAGAAGATGACTATAAGGAGTCTCTTAATGGTTTTTCACTCTAAGCTCTCTAACTCTCTTCTTCTTAGATGCATAATGTAAAATGGTTTGATTCTCTTTTATATATATAGAAGGACCCAATGCTTAAGGTTTTAAGGTCAAAAGACCAAAATGGTATGAGGCCCTAGGTTTAAAAATCACGCAACCCAGAAACCCAGGTGCAGTAGTATAGGAGTATTGATACTAGGGTAGTATCGATACTCTGTTTGGGGAGTATCGTTACTAGCCTTATCTGTTGTCAATAGATCAGAGGCGTATCGATACTCCATTTGAGTAGAATCGATACTAGCCTGATCTGATGTCGACAAATCAGAGGAGTATCGATACTCCATTTTGGAAGTATCGATACTAGGGTAGTATCGATACTCCATTTGAGCAGTATCGATACTAGCCTGCCCATAAGCTGGAAATGACTCTAAATGAGTTCTAAGTTCATCCTAGCTTACGTGGCTAAGTCCTAATGTAATACTAACCACCTATGAATGATAAACAAAGTCACTTACCAAAGTGTGGTGAGTTGAGTCCGATGGCGTGCTTTCTCTTCGATCTTTGATGAAGTGTGAGTTTGCATGAAGGATACAACCTAACTCTAACTCAAGCATGGATTTACAATTGAGTTTATTGTCTCACTATAACATTGACAAACCCAAAAGGACCTTTTAAACCCAAAGGGACCTTTCAAAGCCCATTAGTTAATTTTATGGGGTAGAATTAGCGAGTCCTTACCCACGTACTTGTTTGTATGCATGCATAATTAAATTAGTGCATAGTTTATTTTTGAAAAAAATGAAATAAACAAAATGAAATGGTGTATGTGCATGTGTGTGGAATGTGGACGCCACATTGGGTTATATACTAAGGTGGGAGGAAGGAGAGAGAATCCTTCCCATATTAATGTCGTTATTAATTATCGGTATTGCGATTTCATGTATATATATATACGTGTGTGCGTGTGAATATATACAAATATATATGTATACCCATTAAAAATCACCCAAGTTCTTCATTTGTTATAAATTGTGCATAATAGAAAATATTATGAGGACCCCATATGACTTGGGCATTGGATAGAGGAGAGAGAGGATCGACATCCTCCCTCCTCACACCTAAATTGTTTTAAAAATATATATATTTAAAATATAATATATATTGGAGATTTGAAATAATCTTGTAGAGAGAATCCTTTTCTTAATATAGATATGTATATATTTTAATATTTGCATATATATATGGTAGATTTGAAAATAATCTTGTTAGGAAAATCTTTCTCAAAACTAAATATAGGCAAATATTTGAATGAGAATATTTGGTTATTGCATTTGTCATTTATGGGTAGAAATATTAATGGAAGTTTGTTTCTATCCTTATTGAAGACACTAGCATAAACTAGGGACCGTTGGATCTGAAACCCTACAAGTTTAACCATTAGATGATATTCATTTGACCTAGTCAAATGAGGTGGTCGATCTACCCACAATGGGGAGATCGAACCTAATTTCCATGTGTAATATATTTTATCTAAAGTTTTGAAATCTAAACAAACAATCAAATTAAAAGAAATACATTGTTAGTTAGTATATAGACACATGGTGAAAAACACAAACCATAGGATCGACTGAACTAGACACTTGATATATTTTAAAAGTGCCAAACACTCTAGTGTATCAAGCATTTTAACACCATAACACATCCTTTAAAATTAGTGCAAAACTACCAAAATAGGTAGATATGAGAATCTTGGAAAAGAATTCAAGGTGTATATTGAATTGGTGAGAGAGAGAGAGAGGGTATGATTAACCCTAGTCGACCTCTATTCTCCCTCATCTCTTCGAACTAGAAAAAAAAAACCTAGAGAGCTAGCCGTTTTTCCTCCAAGATTATAACCTTTTTATTTGAACATGTCCATCAAGACTTAAGGAAGAGGAGTATTGAAGGACAAGAAAAGGAAAAGGGAAGGAGAAGAAAACACACAACTCATTACAACTAAGGTATGAAGAAAACTATACATAAAGATTAATTGGTTGATGATAATAATGGATGATGTCTTAAGGATCTATTTAATGATTTTGGTGGACTATCCTCTTATATATGTTCTATGTGAATACATTTATCAATATGGTTCAGATATCATCATGATTATATTCTCGATTTGTGATACATGTTGTGTAATATATGCACGTTAAATGTATACTAGCATTTAATGCGTAATAAGCATGGAAATGGAAGCATGAAATTAATGGATCTAATAATGATACCAGCCTTTTTGGCATGCCTAAACCCCATCAAGGGTCCCCGTGGAAGACGATCTCATGATCGTGTGTGGCTCCCGTAATAGCCGTTAAACTAAAAACTTGAAAAAACATGCATGCTGTCAAAATATGACGCTTTTCTGATGATTTATTGTTGTAGTTACATAGTAACGTTACTGTTCATGCTTCATAATATTGCTTTTTGTTTCAGATTAACGTGGTGTATGCTATGTGTAAGCATATGAATGATGATTTTTCGAGATTACATGTTATATTATGATGTCTATAACATGTGGTTATGTATATGAAGGTTTAGAGGTGATTTATCACAGTTTCATGAAGATTTAATAGTTAAATAGATGCTGTCACCTATTATTTAAAAGCATGACAGATTGTTAGAGTGGCGTTCTAGGCCATTAATGATTAATAGTCTTATGTAAATAAATTTACTATGCATGGAGGTGTTATTGTACTATGTTTTGAGGAGTTTCAAGCAACATAAGGCTTAGGAACAACACGTGAAAAGTTTCATTTCTTGCATTCATGTGTCATAGGCAAGGTGAGTGGAAAGATTTTTCCTTGGTTATCCAAGGACTGTGGAGTATATATGTTCTTAATGTTGTGTTTAATTTTGTTGATTATTCCTACTGAGTTTTACTTATTAGTTTTTATACTTCGAAAAAACCCAAGATTGGGTTCATCATAAACTGTGGATTGAAGAAAAGAGTTGACAAAGAGACGACTTGGAATAGGTTTCATAGCTCCGAGAAGGTTATTCTTTATGAGAACTTTTGGGAAAGGAAATGAATAGATATATTACTTTTATTTCTATTTACAGTTATGAACTACGGTATGCTTGATCCTTGAATAGGTACGTTGGCAGCCGCTATGCAGTTCAGCATAAGAATATAGTAAATTACTTCATGAGCTTTATCTGATCATGTTCTTTAAGTTTCATTAAATTTTGATGATATTATTAACAAAAGTGCGGAGAATAATAGTGTAAGGATTTCTGACGCGTATTCAATGTTTTGAACTCCGAATTGCTTTAGTTCCATTGATGAAGTTTTGAAGTTTGAAACTCTACGTATTCACTTCTCTAGTTTCATGCTTAGGAACTATATTCTTTAGATTAAATGACTTTTGATGTTTAAAAACTCGAATGATGATTTTGAAACTTGTCTTGAAAGTCTAAATGTCCTATGGTTTTAATTGGATTAACCGTATGTTAATGTGGCTAAGGTTAAGGATAACACAATCACCTAATAAAAATTATAAAGGTGATAAAGAACAAAACAATAATCTCTAACAAGAGCATTGACTTATTCGATTCTTAATATGCGGAATTAAGAACAAGAATCGAATAATTCAATCTCATAATAAATGTGAAAAAATGCACAAGAGATTTTGTTTACGAGGGAACCCAAACTGGGAAAAACCCCGAGACCTAGTCCAAAAAAGAATCCACTAAAAGTTAATGAAAACTTATAAACCGATTTACCACTCGATGGACACGAATTACGACTCCCTCTACGCTCCAATAGCTACGGTGTACAGTTCTTCCATAAATTCGAACTCCACGAATCTGCCTTTTAGTGGACAGTGATGCGTCTCCAATTTGAACTCCGCAAGTCCCGCACCTTGAACCAATACTCGACTCCTTGAGTATATCACCACGAGCTTGACATTCTAAGCTCAACCATCGGAAATCCACCAGCATACAAAAATAGAGTTTTTGGTTTGAAATGGGATAGATATAAACCAAGTTCAACAAGCTTGGAATCTATAAATTTCGAGCTAAACTCTCCAAGTACTTGTTGAGGTTAGGGGTGATTGGTTGATTTCAACAATGGAAGATCAACCCCTATGTGAAATGTCCAGATCTAAACCAGAATAAACAAGTTTATTTTTGGTTTAATGGTGGACATCATCATATAAGATGGGAGGTCATTACATTATCCTTCTTATCCCACTAATGAATGTTTCCCACGCACCAATAAACCAACTAAGACATGCTTAGGTGGGAATGTGCAAAAAGTTGAAAAAGAATCTCTTTACAGCTAAAAAAATCGCCGAAAAAGTTTGAATCTGGGCGATGGTTTCGAAACCAACAAGTGATTTCGAAAGCAATACATTTGGTTTCGAAACCAAAAAGTAACTGTGATGGTTTTTGGTCTTTTAGTTTCGAAACCAACAATTTTGGTTTCGAAACCAAACTTCATCTGGCATGAGTTAAAGTTTGGTTTCGAAATCAAACTATTTAGTTTCGAAACTAAACTTCATCTGTTATCAGATGAAATTTGGTTTCGAAACCAACAAGTCTGATTTCGAAACCAAACTTCATCTGTCATCAGATAAAATTTGGTTTCGAAACTCTTTGTTCCCTGTATTAAAATAACCATCAGTTGTTGTTTGGTTTCGAAACTAAATATTTTGGTTTCAAATACAAACAGCCCAAATTCAGATTTTTTTTTCTTTAAAATCATTTTTTTAGGCAATTTAAAAGTGTAGGAAACACTCTAATGATATGGTACTTAGTTTCTCCAAGTCTCTTAACATCCTCGGTTGTTTTCCGGTGGTGAGTTAAGTTCTTCGGAGCCTTCGTAGATTTCTTCTCTTTCAACCGAAGTGAACCGAGACTCACTAGACTCTAACTCAAGTTATAAATACCTTCTTGAGTTTACTTTTGACACAAAATTCGATAAACAACACATTAGAAAACTCATAGACCTTTCAATCTCTTCCTTTGTCGAATTCGTGACAAAAACCATTATAAAAAAACACAACAAAAATAACCCTTCCCCATTATAGCATAAGTTCTCTTATAATGAACTCAAATCAAAGAAAGACAAAAACTCCCCCATACTATGACATCTAAACTCTAGGCGTTAGTCTTTCAAGAGTTTCCTACAAAAATTCAAACTCACACCGAAGTAAGATAATACTGACATGCAATAAAAGACTATCCTGCAATGAAAATAGGATAATTCAACCACTTCCCCTATGTGTATGAATTCTCTCCCCCATACTCATACATTTTCCCTGCATTTAATCATTCAGAACTATAATCACTTCTCCCCCTTTTTGTCAGAAATAGACAAAGATAAGAAAAACCAACTCCTGCAAGAAGATACATTGAGGCACATATATGGAGAAAGGAAACAAACTATGCATTTACTAACTAAAACTTAATCATCCATCAGTGTTCGCAGTTTCAAAACCAGATAATAAAGTTTTAGAAAGTAAAAGATAAAGCCGCAAATGAAAAATAAAAGATAAAGTATCATTCAGAACTTAGATAAGAAAGAGATAGAAGAATCTAACTATCCATCTCAACACCAGTATCATTAGCATCACTAGAGGACTCCTCACCAATATCAGCAGGGGCTCTCTGAGGAACACTCTCATCTCCATCATCATCAGCATCATCAGAGGATTCATCAAAAGAATCATCATCCTCTGCTTTATCCTCTGGCTCCACTGGATGATCATAGCTAATCTTGGATCTCCCTTCATCAGGTATACCCTCAACGCCTACTTTGGCTGCAATGGCATTCTCAACTGGAACAAGCAGCTTCATGTATGCTAGAATGGTGTTGGTGGCCTGAGCTTGAGCTACCCGTGCTTATCTTCTGTGTTCTCTCCTAGTAGTCTGTAAAGAGGCAGCTGGTGTAGTGCTAAGAGGAACATGCTCAGATGGATCTGAAACAACTACAGGAGCTGGCTCCTCTATGATCTTTAAATGCCCTTTAATCCTTTTAACAGTTGATTCAGAGATAGTGTTCATAGCCTCAAGGGCGATCTCTTGAGCAGGGGTAACCCCACTGTGACGAAGGATCCTCTCAATGAGTTTGGGAAATGGGAGCAAGTGAGATCGAGTGGCGTGCTTGTTGATGGTGATCATTTGATACACAATGAATTCTGCCATCCTAAGCTTGGTCTTCGTTTCCAAATGATATAAGAACTCAGCCATGGTGTCACTAAGTTTACTACGAATTCCTGAACATGGATAGAGATTGGTGGCCACTATATTTCCCAATACCTTATGAAACAAGGTACATATCTTAGCGGGGAAGTCCTTCTCCCAATCAAAATTTTCCCCAACCAACTCTTTAGCAATAGTATGAGTACCTGGAGTGTACTCTTCATCAGGATCACGAAGAGGCGGGATTCAAATAGCATCATCCTCATCTTGGAAATCGAGTAGAGATGCAATAAGAGGACTATCAACCGCAAAGTGTTTCCCACATACCATGGTGGAAAACTTAAACCCCTCTTTATTAACATGATGAAAATTCGAGTAAAATACTCGAACGAGTCTTGGGTTGGCATTCCCTAAACCATTAAACAGCCTATCCCAATTTCGGAAGTTCAACCTAGCATGAATTTCCTGTAGAGTCACATCCTTGTGCCAATTTATTTCCCTTTCAACAACAAGGGAACACTTTTGGAAGTTTTGGGTATAAAGTTTGTAACAATCCATCGAGTAAAAATTCTCTTTGGTTCTAGGGAAAATAAAGGATTGTGAAGAACCTATTGAGGATCTTGGCCTCTTTGGGTTGGAGGAATAGGGGAGGAAGGGGTTGGTCGTTTCGAAGACATGATCGAATCAAAACAATAAGAAAAAACTAGGGTTTCAAGAAGGAAAACAATAAAGAATGAAGGAAGAGGATGAAGGCTTACCAAAATCACAAAATCCACGAAGAAAGATCTTCAAAATACGTGAAACCCTAGCCAAACGATCCAAAATCCTTGAAAACCCTTTCTCTCTTCTTTCGAAACAAAAATAGACGAATAGAAATGAGAAGGTTTCGAAACCCCTTTTAAAAACACCCTTTAAAAAGCCCTAAACTGCCTTTAAAATTGCGAAAAACGGCGATGGTTTCAGTTTCGAAACTGAAGACAAAAAATGCCTCCAGGTACATTTTGGTTTCGAAACTAACTTGTTTGGTTTCAAAACTGAGAGCAAAAAATGGTTCCAGGTTTATTTTGGTTTTGAAACCAACTAGTTTGGTTTCGAAACTAAAAACAAAATTATTCCTAGGTCCTTTTTAGTTTCGAAACCAATGTTGTTGGTTTCGAAACTGATTTTGAAAAACAATCACAGTTGAAATTTGGTTTCGAAACCAGCCATTTTGGTTTCGAAACTGAAATGCAAAATCATCAAAAATTTAAAAAAAATAACCAATGAAGTTTATTTTGATGAAATATTTTGATTGAATCAAGATATGACCAAGTTGTGTGACCTGTTACACAAGGCTATAAAGAATATAATGCAATTAACATAGGGTTTTTGCAAACATGAATTTGCTAAACCTTATTCGAATAAAGCCTTGTTGATTCTCAAAACAAGTAACACCACACTATTATTATAAATGATCAATGAGTGTGTGTGTGTGTGTGTGTGTTGAGAGAACAATGTCATTATGTGAGATCATCCTAAAAGGAAGATAAGATAAGGATGTTCATATTACTAATTTCTTCAAATCTGAACCTTACCCAGCATGAAAGAACCATCTCACTTTGCAACCTATAAAATGACCTTCATGTTTGAGCATAAGATAGATCTTTTGAGGCATGCAAGAGCATAAGACACGGATTATCAACAAGACACCAATATTTTCCTTGAACTTGCAAGTGACTCTTATCTGAGGAGACGCTTCCAAGAAAGTACCTGTATTGGAATCAAGTGAATCACCATGAGGTCAAGATGAAGAAAAGAACATCGAGTTCCCAATCTTTTTGCGGGATCTCACTCTTTTTTATGTTCTAGCACTGAGTTCAACATTTTTTACGACAACTCACTCTTGTGGTGTTTTACCAAGCTCAAATTATTTTACGAGAGCTTACTATTTTGGTGATGAATAGTAACAAGTTATAACAAGAATTTCAGCACTTCATCAGAACACCAAATCCTAGAGAGAGATAGTCCAACCATCTGGTTCAGTCCATCAATGAATCATGAGCTTTATTTTAAACCCATCCAATGATCCAACTATGATAAAATCACACTTACTCAAGAGACTCCTTATATGCATATGAACCAAGAGATCAGCCAAGAGAGTATGTGGACTTATTGCAGAGCTTCACAAGCTATATCAAAATAAGGTAAATCAAATCAAATCTGTAAAATCTCTTATATGTTCAAGCATTCTACAAACGATAGCCGTTAGAAACAAGAAGAACACTTGATAACACAAATATTAGAATGCAAAGTTTTGAAAGCAAACTAATAAACACAACTCACTCTTCAATCCAAAAAGATATGCAATGCAAAATCTAGGAAAAAGTGAGAAGAAAATAATTAGTTAATAACAACCACACCAATAGATCTTCTAAGGAGTTCAAACCTAAGAATATCTAGAGGTTTTATAAGTAAATCAACCAATTGTTTTTCGGTAGGAACAAACTCAAGATAAATCACCTTGTTTTCAACTAAATCACGAATGACGTGATATCTTATGTCTATATGTTTACTCCTAGAGTGCTGCACTGGATTCCTAGCAATATCAATAGCACTGGTATTATCACAAAGCACAGTCATAGTATCATGTTCAATGCCATAATCAGATAACATTTGTTTCATCTAAAGCAATTGAGTACAACATGATCCTGCAACAATATATTCTGCTTCAGCAGTTGACAAGGATTGAGAATTTCGTTTCTTACTTTGCCATGCTACCAAGTTGTGTCCAATAAAGTAGCAGCCTCCTGAAGTACTTTTCATGTCATCAATATTGCCAGCCCAATCTGTATTAGAATAGCTCAATATTTCAAAATTTGTGTCATTAGTGTACCACAAACCAAATCCAAGAGTTCCCTTAACATAACGAATGATTCGTTTGACTGCAGTTAAGTGTGACTCTTTAGGTTTTGCTTGATAACGAGCACAAACACCTACACTAAAAAACAATATCAGGACGATTAGCTGTAAGATAAAGAAGACTCCCTATCATGCTTCTATATTATTTTTGGTCTACTTCCTGTCCAGCTAAGTCCTTTGTTAACTTTGTAGTGGTTCCCATCGGTGTGCGAGCATCTTTTGCAGATTCAATGCCAAACTTCTTTACGAGATCCTTCACATATTTTGATTGAGATATAAATATCCCATCTTTTTGTTGCTTAACTTGCAATCTAAGAAAGAAGTTTAGTTCTCCAACCATACTCATTTCAAATTCTTTACTCATTAGATTTGAGAAGGATTCAACTTTTTGGTTGAGGTAAAACTAAATACTATATCATCTACATAGATTTGAGCAATAAGAACATCATTTTCAGCCCATTTAATAAACATAGTTTTATAAGCTCCCCCTCTTGAGAACCCTTTTCTAAGAAGAAAAGTAGTCAATCTATCATACCATGCTCTTAGAGCTTGTTTCAAATTATAAAGGGCTTTCTTCAACCGGTAGACACGATTAGGATTGATAGGATCTCCAAATCCTTTAGGTTGCTCAACAAACACTTTTTCTTGTAGGATGCCATTTAGAAAGGGTGTTTTGACATCCATTTGAAAAAGTTTGAATTTTAAATGGTAAGCAACCGCCAAAAGCAACCTTATAGACTAGTCTTGCAACCGAATCAATGGTTTCATCAAAGTCTCCACCTTCAATTTGAGAATACCCTGGTGCAACAAGTCTAGCCTTGTTTCTCACAACAGTTCCAAATTTATCAGATTTGTTCTTGAAGATCCATTTGGTACCAATGGCATTGGTATTCTTTGGACGAGGTACAAGACTCCACACTTCTTGCCTCTTGAACTTGCCAAGCTCATCTTGCATTGCTTGTATCCAATTTTCATCCTGCAGAGCATCAACCACATTAGTAGGTTCTTACATGGAAATATAACATATATGATTTACAATGTTTTGAACTTGTCTCCGTGTTTGAACACCAGTTTCAATCCCTCCAATAATTTTATTGGGATTGTGTAATCGTTGATCCCATGTGGTTGGATGGTCTTGAGGAGGATTTCCAGGTTCAATAACTTGATCATTTGTAGTCAAGTCTTGTGGAATATCCTGTTTTTCATCCAACTCTTAGGAGGTAGATGCATCATCATCATTATCTGAATCAAATTCAGTTTTCATAGTTTGACCTTCAGCAAGATTGTCTTCAGCTGCATCTGAAGAGGAAGAGATGTTAGAATCATCAATAACAACATTAATGGATTCCATGATAGTTTCAGTCCTTTTGTTGTAGACACGAAAAGCTCGACTATCTAAGGCATACCCAATGAATATTCTTTCATCACTTTTGGAGTCAAATTTTCCAGCATTTTCTCTATCCGTAAGGATGCAGCATGGACTCCCAAAGACACGAAGTAACTTAAATTTGGTTTCTTACCAAACTAAAGTTCATATGGGGTATTAAGAGTTTTGGGTCGTAGATAGACACGGTTAACCAAGTAACATGCAGTAAAAACAGCTTCACCCCAAAACCTCTGTGCTAGATTTTTGCTATATAGAAGCACTCTAACTATTTCTTGAATCACACAATTCTTTCTTTCAGCAACCCCATTTTGTTGAGGAGTTATGAGTGCTGAAAACGCATGCTTTATCTCATTTTTATCACAAAAATCTCCAACTTTTGAGTCCTTGAATTCTGTACCACGGTCATTTCTTATCCGTTTGATCTTAAAATCTTACTCATTTTGAATTCGTTAGCATATAATAAAAAAATCATCATAAGTATCAGATTTTTCCCTAAGAAAAGCAATCCAAGATATCTAGAAAAATCATCAACCATTACTAAGATGTATCGCTTTCCACCAATACTCTCGGTTCTTATAAGACACATAAGATCCATATGAATTAATTGCAATGGTTTGGTGGTAGCAATATCTTTTGATGATCTGTGTGGACTTCTAGTTTGTTTACCTTTTTGGCATGGTCCACATATTTCATCAACATTTTTACTTACCTTGGGCAGCCCGCATACTAACCCCTTGTTAGCAATCTTTGCTAGGTCTTTGAAGTTAATATGTCATAGTCTTTGGTGCCAAAGGTGAGTCGCATTAATTTTAGACAAATTGCATGTAAGGTTAGGAGATGCATCAATCATATAGCAATTACTACTAGATTTCCTATCAATCATAACACATTTACCATTACTATTCATGATTTCACAACAATTGGAGGTAAATTTCACGGAATGGCTAGTGTCACAAATTTGGCTATTACTTAGAAGGTTAGCTTTCATACCTTCAACATAGAGTACATCCTTGATTTTTGATACACCGGGTAACTTAATTATACCTTTACCTTTGACATAGGCGGCGCTACCATCACCAAATTTTACAACTCCCCCAACATGACTTTTGAAGTGACTAAAGCATGATTTGTCACCAGTTATGTGCCTGCTACAACCACTATCAAGAAACCAATCAAGTGAGTTACATGCTTTATAAGCAATCAAAGCAACATTAGCCTTTATCTCACTTTTCTTAACCCACACAGTTTTTTCTTTGGTGCTATCTAGGATGGGTTCAGTAGTTTTAGGAACAACTACCTTGGTTTTAGTAGGTTCCTTCTTTGAGTTGTGATGAGTTTTACCTTTGGGTACATTACCTTGTGTACTCCTCGTGAGTTTTGAGATCTCACCGGATAGGTTCCTTACTTTTGCTTGCAATTCTTTTTATTGATAGCGAAGATTTGCTTTTCTTTGTTCATTGAAAGCATCTTCCATATAAAATTTGTAAGTATTTTGCAAGTGACCTGAAACACCACAATAAGAATACACTTCAGCAAAATATGTGCCTTTTGTCTTACTCAGATTTTTGCTGGTTTGAGCGAGTATGCTCTTTGGAAGAATCTTTTGGGCATGTTGTTCTTTGGCTTTCACAAACTTTGTTCCTTGTGGTGAGTTAGAACTAGTTGTAGCATCATAACCCAATCCCTTCTTATCATTTGCAGTCTTGGCTGCATTCAATAAGTTAGATATAAAATTTGAACCATGATTAAATTTATCTAACAAGTCATTTGATAAGATCAAGTCTCTCTTGGTTGAGGCAAGAGTGGAATCAAGAGACTTGATTTTATCTAAGGCTTCCCTAAGATCCAACTCACGAGAATTAATCTTGGTAAGTAGGTTTGAGATCTCCTCTTCAAGTTGCATTGTTTTGATGGAATTTTCTTGCAACTTGATCATGGCTTCATCTCGTTCAGTTTGAATGAATGTCAACTTCTCATTCAGCACCTTGTTATCTTTAGATAAATCCATGCTCTTTTTAAGGAGATTAGCACACAATTCTTCTGGATCTATTTCTTCATCACTCTCCTCATGTTCACTAGAAGTGTCGGCATTTTTGAAAATCTGTGAGAGAGTTGCAGTCATAGAATTCATTTTCTCTTTGATTTCTACATCACTAGTTTCACTAGTATCGGAGGATGAATCAGAATCGTCTAGTGTGACTTTCATTGCTTTCTTGACTTTGGCTGGAGCTTTATTTGGACATTCATTAGCCATGTGCCCAAAGCCATGACATTTGAAGCATTGTACTTCTGTAGAGTTCTTCTTCTCAAACTTTTTATGAAAGTTCTTAAATTTGGTGTGAGGCCTTGTTTTGGAAGATGAGCCAAACCTTGGCTTTTTAAACTTCTCCTTTTTGTTTTTTAAGAAAGTCTTGAATTGTCTTGTGAGAAGAGCCATTTCTTTATCACTAGAGAGGTCATTCTCTTCTTTGGAGCTTCTTGAGGCTGTAAAAGTAATGTTCTTTAATTTCCTTGATGATTTGAAACCAATCTCAAATGTCCCTAAATTCCCTGCAAGTTCTTGAGGGAGAATAACATCAATATCTTTACTCTCCTCAATAGCCGTAACTTTGGCTTGAAATCTCTCGGGAAGAGATCCCAAAACTTTACAAACTATTTTGGAGTTAGAAATAACTTCACCCAATGCAAAGGAGTTGTTGACAATGTCATTCAACTTATCATAAAATTAATCAAAGGTTTTATTGTCATCCATTCTAACAGTTTCAAATTGGGTGGTCAACATTTGAAGTTTTGCTATTCTAACAGTCCTAGTACCTTCATGGGTGACCATTAAAATGTCCCATACTTCCTTGGCTACTTTGTAATTAGAGATGCAATGAAATTTGTCGGCGATGACAGCAGTATAGATAGCATTAAGTGCTTTACTATTTCTCGCGTGGCTGCCTCACTCTCATCCGAAGTCCATTGGTCTTCCGATTTGTGAACTTTCCTAGAGTTGTCTCTGGTACCCGTCATCATAGTAGGAGGAGTCTAAGCTAGTTCTACAGTTCTCCAAACTCTTTGGTCTAGGGATTTTGGAAAAGCCCTCATTCTAGCTTTCCAATAAGGATAGTTGCTACCATTGAACAATGTTGGTTTGTTTACAACACTACCTTCTTTGTGTGAATCTATTTAGTCACAACAAGGATCACACTTAGGTTATTAAACCCAGCAAGTGAACCCGCTTTGATACCGATTGAAAGTTTAAATGTCCTACAGTTTTAGTTGGATTAACCGTATGTCAATGTGACTACGGTTAAGGATCACACAATCACCTAATAAAAATTAGAAAGGTGAGAAAGAACAAAATAATAATCTCTAACAAGAGTATTGACTTATTCGATTCTTAATATGCAGAATTAAGAACAATAATCGAATAATTCAATCTCATAATAAATGTGAAAATATGCAGAAGAGATTTTTTTAACGAAGAAACCCAAACTGGGAAAAACCCTGGGAACTAGTCCAGAAAAGAATCCACTAAAAGTTAATGAAAACTTACAAACTGATTTACCACTCGATGGACACGAATTACGACTCCCTCTATGCTCTAATAGTTATAGTGTATAGTTCTTCCACAAATTCAAACTCCATGAATTTGCCTTTTAGTGGACAGTGATGCATCCCCAACTTGAACTCCACAAGTCCCACACCTTGAAGCAATACTAGACTCCTCGAGTATATAACCATGAGCTTGACACTCCAAGCTCAACCACCAGAAATCCACCTGCACACAAAAACAGAGTTTTTGGTTTGAAATGGGAAGGATATGAACCATGTTCAACAATCTTGAAATCTATAAATTTCGAGCTAAACTCTCCAAGTGCTTGTTGAGGTTAGGGGTGATTGGTTGATTTGAACAATGGAAGATCAACCCCTATTTATAGTAAAATGTCCATATCTAAACCAGAATAAATAAGTTTATTCTAGGTTTAATGGTGGACATCATCATATGAGAAGGGAAGTCATTCTATTATCCTTCTTATCCTACTCATGAATGTTTCCCATGCACTAATAAACCAACTAGGACATGCTTAGCTAGGAATGTGCAAAAAGTTGAAAAAATCTCTTTATAGCTTAAAAAATCGCCAGAAAAGTTTGAATCTGGGCGATGGTTTCGAAAGCAATGCCATTGGTTTCGAAACCAAAAAGTAACTATAATGGTTTTTGGTCTTTTAGTTTCGAAACTAAACTTCATCTGTTATCAGATGAGATTTGGTTTCGAAACCAATAAGTCTGGTTTCAAAACCAAACTTCATATGTCATCAGATGAAATTTGGTTTCGAAACTCTTTGTTCCCTGTATTAAAATAACCATCAGTTGCTATTTGGTTTCGAAACCAAATCTTTTGGTTTCGAAACCAAACAGCCCAAATTCAGATTTTTTTTTTCTTTAAAATCATTTTTTTAGGCAATTTAAAAGTGTGGGAAACACTCTAATGATCTAACCACCTATGATACTTAGTTTCTCTAAGTCTCTTACCATCCTAGGATGTTTTCCGGTGGTGAGTTGAGTTCTTCGAAGCTTTTATAGATTTCTTCAAACCGATTCGACCCAAGACTCTCTAGACTCTAACTCAAATTACAAATACTTTCTCGAGTTTACTTTTGACACGAAATTCGACAAACAACACATGACAAAACTCATGGACCATTCATGTGTATTTTACCAAAATTTCGGTGTACAACTCTGTAAAGTTTTACCACTTAAGGGTTCAGGAAACCATAAGTACCGTAACTTCAAAACCGAGCCTTAAGTGCTAAAAAAGTATGGAATTTGCACATTACTTATGTTTTCCTTGATTTCTATGTAAAGTCATCGAGAACTTGCTTTTTCTCAAAACATAAAAGTTGTAGCTCTAGATGTCTAGTTTAAGTAGAATTTTACTATGCTAGTTTTGGATGTGTAGTTGGGAGAAGATTTAAAATCACTGCAGCTCATACAGACACTGACAAATTGTGTCGTTATTCTCAGATTAGGAGACGTAAGTTGACCTAGAGACTTGTATGTTAGAGTTGACCACAAGAATATATGCTAAGTGTTAAAACCTTTTCCTTCTTTTCCCAAATGCAACGGACCTTGGACTCGGGTGATTGGGTCGGATCACAGGTTCCGAGGGTCGGGGCGTTACAATTTGATAATCTTAATCCGCTAACCTGCGCACCTAGGGTCTACTTGCAGTTAAACGAAAAAGAATAGGTTTTCTTTATAGAAATATATAGAGGCGGCGTATAGAGCAACCTACTCTAGCGTTAGGCGTCACATCCTCTTTCACACTTAAGTCACCAAACTTAAGCTTATTTTATTATTGGAAACTTTAACAGATAATTATGGCTAGAATAATAAAACAGAATCATGTCAGAATTCAGATGGGACATCAGTACCGATGGAGAATAGATTTGAAGATTTATACCCTACAAGTTTTAAACTATACATTCTAAATCTTCTTGATGATTGATGCAAGTAGGGGTCATTTGAATTACCAATTTAAAATAGGAGCAAAGTAAAAAAAACACACATAAGTAGATAAACTTGACATAATAAAATAAATTAATTATCAAAAATCCTAAAACAAAGGATTTTAGGGAAAAAGATGAACTAATCTCCTTCAGCCCTTCTCAATTTGCAACTACATGCGTAGAACTTTGTAACAACCCAAAATAATTTAGTTGACCAGTCAATGTCAATTCGAGTCAAATTGAGTCTAGTCTAATGCTTTGACTATGAAATCAATTAATTATTAAAATAATTAAGCTTAGTGTTAAAATAATTAAACTTGAAATTAAATAAAGGAGTTTTCGATCGGAGGTTAATTTGAAGAATCGAACCGTACGAATGGATAGGTCTCGAAAAGTTATTGAATTTCGACTACTCACACGCAAAAATTGGACGCCGAATGAGGCCGATATGATGCCCGAAACGCGATTTTGACCAAGATCGAATGCAAACTGCGAATTTGACCAATTTTTTTTAGATATGTATAATACATAGGTGTATATAATATATTAAAAAGTTTCCTTGTAAACTTATCTATTGTAAACAGATTTTTGTATGTGTGTATACACATAATTTATGTGTATGTCCATACCCCAAAGAGTTTCTCTTATAACTATCCTTTAATAAGTTTAATTGGAAGTTTTTCTTCAATTCCATCAATTGGAATTTGGCTGAAAAAAAAAAAAACAGAACCGTAGAGAAGAAGAGGAAGAAGAAGGAGAAGAAAGAGAGAAGAAGGAAGAAGGAGAAGAAGAAAGAGAAGAAAGGAAGGGAGAAAGAAAGAAAGAAAGGAAGGGAGAGAGAGAGAGAGAGAGAAGAAGAAGAAGAAGAAGAAGAAGAAGAAGAAGAAGAAGAAGAAAGAAGAAGAGAAAGAAGAAGGAGAAGAAGAAAAAGAGAGAAAGTGGAAGAAGGGGAAGATGAAGATGAAGCCCATCATTCATCCTATCAAAATTTGTTATTGGAGGTATAGAATTGAAAACCCTAGTTTCATTTTGTTTAGATTATGTGTTTTTATGTTGTTTCTCTTTAGTTTTCAATTTTAGGGTTGATTTTGTTAATAGTTTAAGATTTGATTAGACCTTTCGAACCCTTAATTGATGGAATTGATAATTGGGATGGTTGATTTTGACCCAAATTTACTATTTTGGGTTAAATTGTAGGATTTGGTGGTTTGAATCAAGTTGAAGATTTTTTCTATGTAATCTTGTAGTTAAGATAAGAAATTCAGCCACTAATTCCTTGTTCAATTTGATATGATGATAGTAGGGTAGGATTTTGTGAAGAAAAATCATGAAATTTGATGTTGAAGAATATTTTGATGATATAAAATGAGGGCTTTTGGATTGAAAACTAAATTATGATAGTTATAGAAATTCAAAGCCTTGATTTAAAGATTAGAGAAATTTTTATGGATATAGGATTGTGTAATTTTAGGTTA